>JAQIBA010000080.1:0-282653 GCA_028293925.1 Brueelia nebulosa
TACAAGGGTTTAAAGTTGAAAAAACAAGGCACAGGTAGCTACCTTTGCACTTTTTCGGAAAAATCATGAAAATCGAAAGTCCTCAAATCTCGATGCCACCAACATAGATGGAAAGAGCGTGTCTTAAAACATAGGGAAACCAAGTTTGAGTTCAATCGGACCGGCCGAATTTATTTTACAAGGGTTTAAAGTTGAAAAAACGACTTACCACGTGACTTTTCTCAAAAATTGACAAAAAAGGAAGGCCCTCAAATCTCGATGCCACCAACATAGATGGAAAGAGCGTGTCTGAAAACATAGGGAAACCAAGTTTGAGTTCAATCGGATCGGCCGAATTTATTTTACAAGGGTTTAAAGTTGAAAAAACAAGGCACAGGTAGCTACCTGTGCACTTTTTCGGAAAAATCATGAAAATCGAAAGTCCTCAAATCTCGATGCCACCAACATAGATGGAAAGAGCGTGTCTGAAAACATAGGGAAACCAAGTTTGAGTTCAATCGGATCGGCCGAAATTTATTTTACAAGCGTTTAAAGTTGAAAAAATCGTTTAAGCACAGGTAGCTTACCTCGTGACTTTTCTCGAAAAATCATGACAAAATCGGAAGGTCCTCAAATCTCGATGCCACCAACATAGATGGAAAGAGCGTGTCTGAAAACATAGGGAAACCAAGTTTGAGTTCAATCGGATCGGCGGAAATTATTTCTACAAGAGTTTAAAGTTGAAAAAATCGTTTAAAACGACTTACCACGTGACTTTTCTCAAAAATTGACAAAAAAGGAAGGCCCTCAAATCTCGATGCCACCAACATAGATGGAAAGAGCGTGTCTGAAAACATAGGGAAACCAAGTTTGAGTTCAATCGGATCGGCCGAATTTATTTTACAAGCGTTTAAAGTTGAAAAAACGACTTACCACGTGACTTTTCTCAAAAATTGACAAAAAAGGAAGGCCCTCAAATCTCGATGCCACCAACATAGATGGAAAGAGCGTGTCTGAAAACATAGGGAAACCAAGTTTGAGTTCAATCGGATCGGCGGAAATTTTTCTACAAGGGTTTAAAGTTGAAAAAACAAGGCACAGGTAGCTACCTGTGCACTTTTTCCGAAAAATCATGAAAATCGAAAGTCCTCAAATCTCGATGCCACCAACATAGATGGAAAGAGCGTGTCTGAAAACATAGGGAAACCAAGTTTGAGTTCAATCGGATCGGCCGAATTTATTTTACAAGCGTTTAAAGTTGAAAAAACAAGACTTACCACGTGACTTTTCTCAAAAATTGACAAAAAAGGAAGGTCCTCAAATCTCGATGCCACCAACATAGATGGAAAGAGCGTGTCTGAAAACATAGGGAAACCAAGTTTGAGTTCAATCGGATCGGCCGAATTTATTTTACAAGCGTTTAAAGTTGAAAATGAACGACTTACCACGTGACTTTTCTCAAAAATTGACAAAAAAGGAAGGTCCTCAAATCTCGATGCCACCAACATAGATGGAAAGAGCGTGTCTGAAAACATAGGGAAACCAAGTTTGAGTTCAATCGGATCGGCCGAATTTATTTTACAAGCGTTTAAAGTTGAAAAAACGACTTACCACGTGACTTTTCTCAAAAATTGACAAAAAAGGAAGGTCCTCAAATCCCGATGCCACCAACATAGATGGAAAGAGCGTGTCTGAAAACATAGGGAAACCAAGTTTGAGTTCAATCGGATCGGCCGAATTTATTTTACAAGCGTTTAAAGTTGAAAAAATCGTTTAAGCACAGGTAGCTTACCTCGTGACTTTTCTCGAAAAATCATGACAAAATCGGAAGGTCCTCAAATCTCGATGCCACCAACATAGATGGAAAGAGCGTGTCTGAAAACATAGGGAAACCAAGTTTGAGTTCAATCGGATCGGCGGAAATTATTTCTACAAGGGTTTAAAGTTGAAAAAATCGTTTAACACGTAGCTTACCTCGTGACTTTTCTCGAAAAATCATGACAAAATCGGAAGGCCCTCAAATCTCGATGCCACCAACATAGATGGAAAGAGCGTGTCTGAAAACATAGGGAAACCAAGTTTGAGTTCAATCGGATCGGCCGAAATTTATTTTACAAGCGTTTAAAGTTGAAAAAGCACAGGTAGCTTACCTCGTGACTTTTCTCGAAAAATTGACATGAAAAGCGAAGGCCCTCAAATCTCGATGCCACCAACATAGATGGAAAGAGCGTGTCTGAAAACATAGGGAAACCAAGTTTGAGTTCAATCGGATCGGCCGAATTTATTTTACAAGGGTTTAAAGTTGAAAAAACAAGGCACAGGTAGCTACCTGTGCACTTTTTCGGAAAAATCATGAAAATCGAAAGTCCTCAAATCTCGATGCCACCAACATAGATGGAAAGAGCGTGTCTTAAAACATAGGGAAACCAAGTTTGAGTTCAATCGGATCGGCCGAAATTTATTTTACAAGGGTTTAAAGTTGAAAAAACAAGGCACAGGTAGCTACCTTTGCACTTTTTCCGAAAAATCATGAAAATCGAAAGTCCTCAAATGTCGATGCCACCAACATAGATGGAAAGAGCGTGTCTGAAAACATAACAAAACCAAGTTTGAGTTCAATCGGATCGGCGGAAATTTTTCTACAAGGGTTTAAAGTTGAAAAAACAAGGCACAGGTAGCTACCTTTGCACTTTTTCGGAAAATTCATGAAAATCGAAAGTCCTCAAATCTCGATGCCACCAACATAGATGGAAAGAGCGTGTCTGAAAACAAAGGAAAACCAAGTTTGAGTTCAATCGGATCGGCCGAATTTATTTTACAAGCGTTTAAAGTTGAAAAAGCACAGGTAGCTTACCTCGTGCACTTTCTCGAAAAATTCACGAAAATCGAAGGTCCTCAAATCTCGATGCCACCAACATAGATGGAAAGAGCGTGTCTGAAAACATAGGAAAACCAAGTTTGAGTTCAATCGGATCGGCGGAAATTTTTTTACAAGGGTTTAAAGTTGAAAAAACAAGGCACAGGTAGCTACCTTTGCACTTTTTCCGAAAAATCATGAAAATCGAAAGTCCTCAAATCTCGATGCCACCAACATAGATGGAAAGAGCGTGTCTGAAAACATAGGAAAACCAAGTTTGAGTTCAATCGGATCGGCGGAAATTTTTTTACAAGGGTTTAAAGTTGAAAAAACAATGCACAGGTAGCTACCTGTGCACTTTTTCGAAAAATCATGAAAATCGAAAGTCCTCAAATCTCGATGCCACCAACATAGATGGAAAGAGCGTGTCTGAAAACATAGGGAAACCAAGTTTGAGTTCAATCGGATCGGCCGAATTTATTTTATCCAAGTTTAAAGTTGAAAAAACAATGCACAGGTAGCTACCTGTGCACTTTTTCGAAAAATCATGAAAATCGAAAGTCCTCAAATCTCGATGCCACCAACATAGATGGAAAGAGCGTGTCTGAAAACATAGGGAAACCAAGTTTGAGTTCAATCGGATCGGCGGAAATTTATTTTACAAGGGTTTAAAGTTGAAAAAACAATGCACAGGTAGCTACCTTTGCACTTTTTCGAAAAATCATGAAAATCGAAAGTCCTCAAATCTCGATGCCACCAACATAGATGGAAAGAGCGTGTCTGAAAACATAGGGAAACCAAGTTTGAGTTCAATCGGATCGGCCGAATTTATTTTACAAGGGTTTAAAGTTGAAAAAATCTATTGCACAGGTAGCTACCTGTGCACTTTTTCGAAAAATCATGAAAATCGAAAGTCCTCAAATCTCGATGCCACCAACATAGATGGAAAGAGCGTGTCTGAAAACACAGGAAAACCAAGTTTGAGTTCAATCGGATCGGCGGAAATTTTTTTACAAGCGTTTAAAGTTGAAAAAACAATGCACAGGTAGCTACCTGTGCACTTTTTCGAAAAATCATGAAAATCGAAAGTCCTCAAATCTCGATGCCACCAACATAGATGGAAAGAGCGTGTCTGAAAACACAGGAAAACCAAGTTTGAGTTCAATCGGATCGGCGGAAATTTTTTTATCCAAGTTTAAAGTTGAAAAAACAATGCACAGGTAGCTACCTTTGCACTTTTTCCGAAAAATCATGAAAATCGAAAGTCCTCAAATCTCGATGCCACCAACATAGATGGAAAGAGCGTGTCTTAAAACATAGGGAAACCAAGTTTGAGTTCAATCGGATCGGCCGAATTTATTTTACAAGGGTTTAAAGTTGAAAAAACAAGGCACAGGTAGCTACCTTTGCACTTTTTCCGAAAAATCATGAAAATCGAAAGTCCTCAAATCTCGATGCCACCAACATAGATGGAAAGAGCGTGTCTGAAAACAAAGGAAAACCAAGTTTGAGTTCAATCGGATCGGCGGAAATTATTTTACAAGGGTTTAAAGTTCTTAAATTATTGCACAGGTAGCTACCTGTGGCACTTTTTTCGAAAAATCATGAAAATCGAAAGTCCTCAAATCTCGATGCCACCATCATAGATGGAAAGAGCGTGTCTGAAAACACAGGAAAACCAAGTTTGAGCTCAATCGGATCGGCGGAAATTTTTTTATCCGAGTTTAAAGTTGAAAAAACAATGCACAGGTAGCTACCTGTGGCACTTTTTCGAAAAATCATGAAAATCGAAAGTCCTCAAATCTCGATGCCACCATCATAGATGGAAAGAGCGTGTCTTAAAACACAGGGAAACCAAGTTTGAGCTCAATCGGATCGGCCGAATTTATTTTACAAGGGTTTAAAGTTCTTAAATCATGGCACAGGTAGCTACCTGTGGCACTTTTTCGAAAAATCATGAAAATCGAAAGTCCTCAAATCTCGATGCCACCATCATAGATGGAAAGAGCGTGTCTGAAAACACAGGAAAACCAAGTTTGAGCTCAATCGGATCGGCCGAATTTATTTTACAAGCGTTTAAAGTTGAAAAATGCACAGGTAGCTACCTGTGGCACTTTTTCGAAAAATCATGAAAATCGAAAGTCCTCAAATCTCGATGCCACCATCATAGATGGAAAGAGCGTGTCTGAAAACACAGGGAAACCAAGTTTGAGCTCAATCGGATCGGCGGAAATTATTTTACAAGGGTTTAAAGTTCTTAAATTATTGCACAGGTAGCTACCTGTGGCACTTTTTTCGAAAAATCATGAAAATCGAAAGTCCTCAAATCTCGATGCCACCATCATAGATGGAAAGAGCGTGTCTTAAAACACAGGGAAACCAAGTTTGAGCTCAATCGGATCGGCCGAATTTATTTTATCCAAGTTTAAAGTTGAAAAAACAATGCACAGGTAGCTACCTGTGGCACTTTTTTCGAAAAATCATGAAAATCGAAAGTCCTCAAATCTCGATGCCACCATCATAGATGGAAAGAGCGTGTCTGAAAACACAGGGAAACCAAGTTTGAGCTCAATCGGATCGGCGGAAATTTATTTTATCAAGGGTTTAAAGTTGAAAAAACAATGCACAGGTAGCTACCTGTGGCATTTTTTCGAAAAATCATGAAAATCGAAAGTCTTCAAATCTCGATGCCACCATCATAGATGGAAAGAGCGTGTCTTAAAACACAGGAAAACCAAGTTTGAGCTCAATCGGATCGGCGGAAATTTATTTTACAAGAGTTTAAAGTTGAAAAAACAATGCACAGGTAGCTACCTGTGGCATTTTTTCGAAAAATCATGAAAATCGAAAGTCTTCAAATCTCGATGCCACCATCATAGATGGAAAGAGCGTGTCTTAAAACACAGGAAAACCAAGTTTGAGCTCAATCGGATCGGCGGAAATTATTTTACAAGGGTTTAAAGTTGAAAAAATCTATTGCACAGGTAGCTACCTGTGGCATTTTTTCGAAAAATCATGAAAATCGAAAGTCTTCAAATCTCGATGCCACCATCATAGATGGAAAGAGCGTGTCTTAAAACACAGGAAAACCAAGTTTGAGCTCAATCGGATCGGCGGAAATTTTTTTATCCAGAGTTTAAAGTTGAAAAAACAATGCACAGGTAGCTACCTGTGGCATTTTTTCGAAAAATCATGAAAATCGAAAGTCTTCAAATCTCGATGCCACCATCATAGATGGAAAGAGCGTGTCTTAAAACACAGGAAAACCAAGTTTGAGCTCAATCGGATCGGCGGAATTTATTTTACAAGGGTTTAAAGTTGAAAAAACAAGGCACAGGTAGCTACCTGTGGCACTTTTTTCGAAAAATCATGAAAATCGAAAGTCCTCAAATCTCGATGCCACCATCATAGATGGAAAGAGCGTGTCTGAAAACACAGGAAAACCAAGTTTGAGCTCAATCGGATCGGCGGAAATTATTTTACAAGGGTTTAAAGTTCTTAAATTATTGCACAGGTAGCTACCTGTGGCATTTTTTCGAAAAATCATGAAAATCGAAAGTCTTCAAATCTCGATGCCACCATCATAGATGGAAAGAGCGTGTCTTAAAACACAGGAAAACCAAGTTTGAGCTCAATCGGATCGGCGGAAATTTTTTTATCCGAGTTTAAAGTTGAAAAAACAATGCACAGGTAGCTACCTGTGGCACTTTTTCGAAAAATCATGAAAATCGAAAGTCCTCAAATCTCGATGCCACCATCATAGATGGAAAGAGCGTGTCTTAAAACACAGGGAAACCAAGTTTGAGCTCAATCGGATCGG
Source organism: Brueelia nebulosa (assembly GCA_028293925.1). Classification (NCBI taxonomy): domain Eukaryota; kingdom Metazoa; phylum Arthropoda; class Insecta; order Psocodea; family Philopteridae; genus Brueelia; species Brueelia nebulosa. The sequence goes on from JAQIBA010000080.1 coordinate 6,657, forward strand.
CCGAATTTATTTTACAAGGGTTTAAAGTTGAAAAAACAATGCACAGGTAGCTACCTGTGGCATTTTTTCGAAAAATCATGAAAATCGAAAGTCTTCAAATCTCGATGCCACCATCATAGATGGAAAGAGCGTGTCTTAAAACACAGGAAAACCAAGTTTGAGCTCAATCGGATCGGCGGAATTTATTTTACAAGGGTTTAAAGTTGATAAATTATTGCACAGGTAGCTACCTGTGGCATTTTTTCGAAAAATCATGAAAATCGAAAGTCTTCAAATCTCGATGCCACCATCATAGATGGAAAGAGCGTGTCTTAAAACACAGGAAAACCAAGTTTGAGCTCAATCGGATCGGCGGAAATTTTTTTATCCAGAGTTTAAAGTTGAAAAAACAATGCACAGGTAGCTACCTGTGGCATTTTTTCGAAAAATCATGAAAATCGAAAGTCTTCAAATCTCGATGCCACCATCATAGATGGAAAGAGCGTGTCTTAAAACACAGGAAAACCAAGTTTGAGCTCAATCGGATCGGCGGAATTTATTTTACAAGGGTTTAAAGTTGATAAATCATTGCACAGGTAGCTACCTGTGGCATTTTTTCGAAAAATCATGAAAATCGAAAGTCTTCAAATCTCGATGCCACCATCATAGATGGAAAGAGCGTGTCTTAAAACACAGGAAAACCAAGTTTGAGCTCAATCGGATCGGCGGAAATTATTTTACAAGGGTTTAAAGTTCTTAAATTATTGCACAGGTAGCTACCTGTGGCATTTTTTCGAAAAATCATGAAAATCGAAAGTCTTCAAATCTCGATGCCACCATCATAGATGGAAAGAGCGTGTCTTAAAACACAGGAAAACCAAGTTTGAGCTCAATCGGATCGGCGGAAATTTTTTTATCCGAGTTTAAAGTTGAAAAAACAATGCACAGGTAGCTACCTGTGGCATTTTTTCGAAAAATCATGAAAATCGAAAGTCTTCAAATCTCGATGCCACCATCATAGATGGAAAGAGCGTGTCTTAAAACACAGGAAAACCAAGTTTGAGCTCAATCGGATCGGCGGAAATTATTTTACAAGGGTTTAAAGTTGAAAAAACTGCACAGGTAGCTACCTGTGGCATTTTTTCGAAAAATCATGAAAATCGAAAGTCTTCAAATCTCGATGCCACCATCATAGATGGAAAGAGCGTGTCTTAAAACACAGGAAAACCAAGTTTGAGCTCAATCGGATCGGCGGAAATTTTTTTATCCGAGTTTAAAGTTGAAAAAACAATGCACAGGTAGCTACCTGTGGCATTTTTTCGAAAAATCATGAAAATCGAAAGTCTTCAAATCTCGATGCCACCATCATAGATGGAAAGAGCGTGTCTTAAAACACAGGAAAACCAAGTTTGAGCTCAATCGGATCGGCGGAAATTATTTTACAAGGGTTTAAAGTTCTTAAATCATTGCACAGGTAGCTACCTGTGGCATTTTTTCGAAAAATCATGAAAATCGAAAGTCTTCAAATCTCGATGCCACCATCATAGATGGAAAGAGCGTGTCTTAAAACACAGGAAAACCAAGTTTGAGCTCAATCGGATCGGCGGAAATTATTTTACAAGGGTTTAAAGTTCTTAAATTATTGCACAGGTAGCTACCTGTGGCATTTTTTCGAAAAATCATGAAAATCGAAAGTCTTCAAATCTCGATGCCACCATCATAGATGGAAAGAGCGTGTCTTAAAACACAGGAAAACCAAGTTTGAGCTCAATCGGATCGGCGGAAATTTTTTTATCCGAGTTTAAAGTTGAAAAAACAATGCACAGGTAGCTACCTGTGGCATTTTTTCGAAAAATCATGAAAATCGAAAGTCTTCAAATCTCGATGCCACCATCATAGATGGAAAGAGCGTGTCTTAAAACACAGGAAAACCAAGTTTGAGCTCAATCGGATCGGCGGAAATTATTTTATCCAAGTTTAAAGTTGAAAAAACAATGCACAGGTAGCTACCTGTGGCATTTTTTCGAAAAATCATGAAAATCGAAAGTCTTCAAATCTCGATGCCACCATCATAGATGGAAAGAGCGTGTCTTAAAACACAGGAAAACCAAGTTTGAGCTCAATCGGATCGGCGGAAATTATTTTACAAGGGTTTAAAGTTCTTAAATTATTGCACAGGTAGCTACCTGTGGCATTTTTTCGAAAAATCATGAAAATCGAAAGTCTTCAAATCTCGATGCCACCATCATAGATGGAAAGAGCGTGTCTTAAAACACAGGAAAACCAAGTTTGAGCTCAATCGGATCGGCGGAAATTATTTTACAAGGGTTTAAAGTTCTTAAATTATTGCACAGGTAGCTACCTGTGGCATTTTTTCGAAAAATCATGAAAATCGAAAGTCTTCAAATCTCGATGCCACCATCATAGATGGAAAGAGCGTGTCTTAAAACACAGGAAAACCAAGTTTGAGCTCAATCGGATCGGCGGAAATTTTTTTATCCGAGTTTAAAGTTGAAAAAACAATGCACAGGTAGCTACCTGTGGCATTTTTTCGAAAAATCATGAAAATCGAAAGTCTTCAAATCTCGATGCCACCATCATAGATGGAAAGAGCGTGTCTTAAAACACAGGAAAACCAAGTTTGAGCTCAATCGGATCGGCGGAAATTATTTTACAAGGGTTTAAAGTTCTTAAATTATTGCACAGGTAGCTACCTGTGGCATTTTTTCGAAAAATCATGAAAATCGAAAGTCTTCAAATCTCGATGCCACCATCATAGATGGAAAGAGCGTGTCTTAAAACACAGGAAAACCAAGTTTGAGCTCAATCGGATCGGCGGAAATTATTTTACAAGGGTTTAAAGTTCTTAAATTATTGCACAGGTAGCTACCTGTGGCATTTTTTCGAAAAATCATGAAAATCGAAAGTCTTCAAATCTCGATGCCACCATCATAGATGGAAAGAGCGTGTCTTAAAACACAGGAAAACCAAGTTTGAGCTCAATCGGATCGGCGGAAATTTTTTTATCCGAGTTTAAAGTTGAAAAAACAATGCACAGGTAGCTACCTGTGGCATTTTTTCGAAAAATCATGAAAATCGAAAGTCTTCAAATCTCGATGCCACCATCATAGATGGAAAGAGCGTGTCTTAAAACACAGGAAAACCAAGTTTGAGCTCAATCGGATCGGCGGAAATTATTTTATCCAGAGTTTAAAGTTGAAAAAACAATGCACAGGTAGCTACCTGTGGCATTTTTTCGAAAAATCATGAAAATCGAAAGTCTTCAAATCTCGATGCCACCATCATAGATGGAAAGAGCGTGTCTTAAAACACAGGAAAACCAAGTTTGAGCTCAATCGGATCGGCGGAAATTATTTTACAAGGGTTTAAAGTTCTTAAATTATTGCACAGGTAGCTACCTGTGGCATTTTTTCGAAAAATCATGAAAATCGAAAGTCTTCAAATCTCGATGCCACCATCATAGATGGAAAGAGCGTGTCTTAAAACACAGGAAAACCAAGTTTGAGCTCAATCGGATCGGCGGAAATTATTTTACAAGGGTTTAAAGTTCTTAAATTATTGCACAGGTAGCTACCTGTGGCATTTTTTCGAAAAATCATGAAAATCGAAAGTCTTCAAATCTCGATGCCACCATCATAGATGGAAAGAGCGTGTCTTAAAACACAGGAAAACCAAGTTTGAGCTCAATCGGATCGGCGGAAATTTTTTTATCCGAGTTTAAAGTTGAAAAAACAATGCACAGGTAGCTACCTGTGGCATTTTTTCGAAAAATCATGAAAATCGAAAGTCTTCAAATCTCGATGCCACCATCATAGATGGAAAGAGCGTGTCTTAAAACACAGGAAAACCAAGTTTGAGCTCAATCGGATCGGCGGAAATTATTTTACAAGGGTTTAAAGTTCTTAAATTATTGCACAGGTAGCTACCTGTGGCATTTTTTCGAAAAATCATGAAAATCGAAAGTCTTCAAATCTCGATGCCACCATCATAGATGGAAAGAGCGTGTCTTAAAACACAGGAAAACCAAGTTTGAGCTCAATCGGATCGGCGGAAATTATTTTACAAGGGTTTAAAGTTGAAAAAACAATGCACAGGTAGCTACCTGTGGCATTTTTTCGAAAAATCATGAAAATCGAAAGTCTTCAAATCTCGATGCCACCATCATAGATGGAAAGAGCGTGTCTTAAAACACAGGAAAACCAAGTTTGAGCTCAATCGGATCGGCGGAAATTTTTTTACAAGGGTTTAAAGTTGAAAAAACAATGCACAGGTAGCTACCTGTGGCATTTTTTCGAAAAATCATGAAAATCGAAAGTCTTCAAATCTCGATGCCACCATCATAGATGGAAAGAGCGTGTCTTAAAACACAGGAAAACCAAGTTTGAGCTCAATCGGATCGGCGGAAATTATTTTACAAGGGTTTAAAGTTCTTAAATTATTGCACAGGTAGCTACCTGTGGCATTTTTTCGAAAAATCATGAAAATCGAAAGTCTTCAAATCTCGATGCCACCATCATAGATGGAAAGAGCGTGTCTTAAAACACAGGAAAACCAAGTTTGAGCTCAATCGGATCGGCGGAAATTTATTTTACAAGGGTTTAAAGTTGAAAAAACTGCACAGGTAGCTACCTGTGGCATTTTTTCGAAAAATCATGAAAATCGAAAGTCTTCAAATCTCGATGCCACCATCATAGATGGAAAGAGCGTGTCTTAAAACACAGGAAAACCAAGTTTGAGCTCAATCGGATCGGCGGAAATTTTTTTATCCGAGTTTAAAGTTGAAAAAACAATGCACAGGTAGCTACCTGTGGCATTTTTTCGAAAAATCATGAAAATCGAAAGTCTTCAAATCTCGATGCCACCATCATAGATGGAAAGAGCGTGTCTTAAAACACAGGAAAACCAAGTTTGAGCTCAATCGGATCGGCGGAAATTATTTTACAAGGGTTTAAAGTTCTTAAATTATTGCACAGGTAGCTACCTGTGGCATTTTTTCGAAAAATCATGAAAATCGAAAGTCTTCAAATCTCGATGCCACCATCATAGATGGAAAGAGCGTGTCTTAAAACACAGGAAAACCAAGTTTGAGCTCAATCGGATCGGCGGAAATTTTTTTATCCAGAGTTTAAAGTTGAAAAAACAATGCACAGGTAGCTACCTGTGGCATTTTTTCGAAAAATCATGAAAATCGAAAGTCTTCAAATCTCGATGCCACCATCATAGATGGAAAGAGCGTGTCTTAAAACACAGGAAAACCAAGTTTGAGCTCAATCGGATCGGCGGAAATTTTTTTATCCGAGTTTAAAGTTGAAAAAACAATGCACAGGTAGCTACCTGTGGCATTTTTTCGAAAAATCATGAAAATCGAAAGTCTTCAAATCTCGATGCCACCATCATAGATGGAAAGAGCGTGTCTTAAAACACAGGAAAACCAAGTTTGAGCTCAATCGGATCGGCGGAAATTATTTTACAAGGGTTTAAAGTTCTTAAATTATTGCACAGGTAGCTACCTGTGGCATTTTTTCGAAAAATCATGAAAATCGAAAGTCTTCAAATCTCGATGCCACCATCATAGATGGAAAGAGCGTGTCTTAAAACACAGGAAAACCAAGTTTGAGCTCAATCGGATCGGCGGAAATTTTTTTATCCAGAGTTTAAAGTTGAAAAAACAATGCACAGGTAGCTACCTGTGGCATTTTTTCGAAAAATCATGAAAATCGAAAGTCTTCAAATCTCGATGCCACCATCATAGATGGAAAGAGCGTGTCTTAAAACACAGGAAAACCAAGTTTGAGCTCAATCGGATCGGCGGAAATTATTTTACAAGGGTTTAAAGTTGAAAAAACAATGCACAGGTAGCTACCTGTGGCATTTTTTCGAAAAATCATGAAAATCGAAAGTCTTCAAATCTCGATGCCACCATCATAGATGGAAAGAGCGTGTCTTAAAACACAGGAAAACCAAGTTTGAGCTCAATCGGATCGGCGGAAATTATTTTACAAGGGTTTAAAGTTCTTAAATCATTGCACAGGTAGCTACCTGTGGCATTTTTTCGAAAAATCATGAAAATCGAAAGTCTTCAAATCTCGATGCCACCATCATAGATGGAAAGAGCGTGTCTTAAAACACAGGAAAACCAAGTTTGAGCTCAATCGGATCGGCGGAAATTATTTTACAAGGGTTTAAAGTTGAAAAAACATTGCACAGGTAGCTACCTGTGGCATTTTTTCGAAAAATCATGAAAATCGAAAGTCTTCAAATCTCGATGCCACCATCATAGATGGAAAGAGCGTGTCTTAAAACACAGGAAAACCAAGTTTGAGCTCAATCGGATCGGCGGAAATTATTTTACAAGGGTTTAAAGTTGAAAAATTATTGCACAGGTAGCTACCTGTGGCATTTTTTCGAAAAATCATGAAAATCGAAAGTCTTCAAATCTCGATGCCACCATCATAGATGGAAAGAGCGTGTCTTAAAACACAGGAAAACCAAGTTTGAGCTCAATCGGATCGGCGGAAATTTTTTTATCCAGAGTTTAAAGTTGAAAAAACAATGCACAGGTAGCTACCTGTGGCATTTTTTCGAAAAATCATGAAAATCGAAAGTCTTCAAATCTCGATGCCACCATCATAGATGGAAAGAGCGTGTCTTAAAACACAGGAAAACCAAGTTTGAGCTCAATCGGATCGGCGGAAATTATTTTACAAGGGTTTAAAGTTCTTAAATTATTGCACAGGTAGCTACCTGTGGCATTTTTTCGAAAAATCATGAAAATCGAAAGTCTTCAAATCTCGATGCCACCATCATAGATGGAAAGAGCGTGTCTTAAAACACAGGAAAACCAAGTTTGAGCTCAATCGGATCGGCGGAAATTTTTTTATCCGAGTTTAAAGTTGAAAAAACAATGCACAGGTAGCTACCTGTGGCATTTTTTCGAAAAATCATGAAAATCGAAAGTCTTCAAATCTCGATGCCACCATCATAGATGGAAAGAGCGTGTCTTAAAACACAGGAAAACCAAGTTTGAGCTCAATCGGATCGGCGGAAATTATTTTACAAGGGTTTAAAGTTCTTAAATTATTGCACAGGTAGCTACCTGTGGCATTTTTTCGAAAAATCATGAAAATCGAAAGTCTTCAAATCTCGATGCCACCATCATAGATGGAAAGAGCGTGTCTTAAAACACAGGAAAACCAAGTTTGAGCTCAATCGGATCGGCGGAAATTATTTTACAAGGGTTTAAAGTTCTTAAATTATTGCACAGGTAGCTACCTGTGGCATTTTTTCGAAAAATCATGAAAATCGAAAGTCTTCAAATCTCGATGCCACCATCATAGATGGAAAGAGCGTGTCTTAAAACACAGGAAAACCAAGTTTGAGCTCAATCGGATCGGCGGAAATTATTTTACAAGGGTTTAAAGTTGAAAAAACTTGCACAGGTAGCTACCTGTGGCATTTTTTCGAAAAATCATGAAAATCGAAAGTCTTCAAATCTCGATGCCACCATCATAGATGGAAAGAGCGTGTCTTAAAACACAGGAAAACCAAGTTTGAGCTCAATCGGATCGGCGGAAATTTTTTTATCCGAGTTTAAAGTTGAAAAAACAATGCACAGGTAGCTACCTGTGGCATTTTTTCGAAAAATCATGAAAATCGAAAGTCTTCAAATCTCGATGCCACCATCATAGATGGAAAGAGCGTGTCTTAAAACACAGGAAAACCAAGTTTGAGCTCAATCGGATCGGCGGAAATTATTTTACAAGGGTTTAAAGTTCTTAAATTATTGCACAGGTAGCTACCTGTGGCATTTTTTCGAAAAATCATGAAAATCGAAAGTCTTCAAATCTCGATGCCACCATCATAGATGGAAAGAGCGTGTCTTAAAACACAGGAAAACCAAGTTTGAGCTCAATCGGATCGGCGGAAATTATTTTACAAGGGTTTAAAGTTCTTAAATTATTGCACAGGTAGCTACCTGTGGCATTTTTTCGAAAAATCATGAAAATCGAAAGTCTTCAAATCTCGATGCCACCATCATAGATGGAAAGAGCGTGTCTTAAAACACAGGAAAACCAAGTTTGAGCTCAATCGGATCGGCGGAAATTTTTTTATCCGAGTTTAAAGTTGAAAAAACAATGCACAGGTAGCTACCTGTGGCATTTTTTCGAAAAATCATGAAAATCGAAAGTCTTCAAATCTCGATGCCACCATCATAGATGGAAAGAGCGTGTCTTAAAACACAGGAAAACCAAGTTTGAGCTCAATCGGATCGGCGGAAATTATTTTACAAGGGTTTAAAGTTCTTAAATTATTGCACAGGTAGCTACCTGTGGCATTTTTTCGAAAAATCATGAAAATCGAAAGTCTTCAAATCTCGATGCCACCATCATAGATGGAAAGAGCGTGTCTTAAAACACAGGAAAACCAAGTTTGAGCTCAATCGGATCGGCGGAAATTATTTTACAAGGGTTTAAAGTTCTTAAATTATTGCACAGGTAGCTACCTGTGGCATTTTTTCGAAAAATCATGAAAATCGAAAGTCTTCAAATCTCGATGCCACCATCATAGATGGAAAGAGCGTGTCTTAAAACACAGGAAAACCAAGTTTGAGCTCAATCGGATCGGCGGAAATTTTTTTATCCGAGTTTAAAGTTGAAAAAACAATGCACAGGTAGCTACCTGTGGCATTTTTTCGAAAAATCATGAAAATCGAAAGTCTTCAAATCTCGATGCCACCATCATAGATGGAAAGAGCGTGTCTTAAAACACAGGAAAACCAAGTTTGAGCTCAATCGGATCGGCGGAAATTATTTTACAAGGGTTTAAAGTTCTTAAATTATTGCACAGGTAGCTACCTGTGGCATTTTTTCGAAAAATCATGAAAATCGAAAGTCTTCAAATCTCGATGCCACCATCATAGATGGAAAGAGCGTGTCTTAAAACACAGGAAAACCAAGTTTGAGCTCAATCGGATCGGCGGAAATTTTTTTATCCGAGTTTAAAGTTGAAAAAACAATGCACAGGTAGCTACCTGTGGCATTTTTTCGAAAAATCATGAAAATCGAAAGTCTTCAAATCTCGATGCCACCATCATAGATGGAAAGAGCGTGTCTTAAAACACAGGAAAACCAAGTTTGAGCTCAATCGGATCGGCGGAAATTATTTTACAAGGGTTTAAAGTTCTTAAATTATTGCACAGGTAGCTACCTGTGGCATTTTTTCGAAAAATCATGAAAATCGAAAGTCTTCAAATCTCGATGCCACCATCATAGATGGAAAGAGCGTGTCTTAAAACACAGGAAAACCAAGTTTGAGCTCAATCGGATCGGCGGAAATTTTTTTATCCGAGTTTAAAGTTGAAAAAACAATGCACAGGTAGCTACCTGTGGCATTTTTTCGAAAAATCATGAAAATCGAAAGTCTTCAAATCTCGATGCCACCATCATAGATGGAAAGAGCGTGTCTTAAAACACAGGAAAACCAAGTTTGAGCTCAATCGGATCGGCGGAAATTATTTTACAAGGGTTTAAAGTTCTTAAATTATTGCACAGGTAGCTACCTGTGGCATTTTTTCGAAAAATCATGAAAATCGAAAGTCTTCAAATCTCGATGCCACCATCATAGATGGAAAGAGCGTGTCTTAAAACACAGGAAAACCAAGTTTGAGCTCAATCGGATCGGCGGAAATTTTTTTATCCGAGTTTAAAGTTGAAAAAACAATGCACAGGTAGCTACCTGTGGCATTTTTTCGAAAAATCATGAAAATCGAAAGTCTTCAAATCTCGATGCCACCATCATAGATGGAAAGAGCGTGTCTTAAAACACAGGAAAACCAAGTTTGAGCTCAATCGGATCGGCGGAAATTATTTTACAAGGGTTTAAAGTTCTTAAATTATTGCACAGGTAGCTACCTGTGGCATTTTTTCGAAAAATCATGAAAATCGAAAGTCTTCAAATCTCGATGCCACCATCATAGATGGAAAGAGCGTGTCTTAAAACACAGGAAAACCAAGTTTGAGCTCAATCGGATCGGCGGAAATTATTTTACAAGGGTTTAAAGTTCTTAAATTATTGCACAGGTAGCTACCTGTGGCATTTTTTCGAAAAATCATGAAAATCGAAAGTCTTCAAATCTCGATGCCACCATCATAGATGGAAAGAGCGTGTCTTAAAACACAGGAAAACCAAGTTTGAGCTCAATCGGATCGGCGGAAATTTTTTTATCCGAGTTTAAAGTTGAAAAAACAATGCACAGGTAGCTACCTGTGGCATTTTTTCGAAAAATCATGAAAATCGAAAGTCTTCAAATCTCGATGCCACCATCATAGATGGAAAGAGCGTGTCTTAAAACACAGGAAAACCAAGTTTGAGCTCAATCGGATCGGCGGAAATTATTTTACAAGGGTTTAAAGTTCTTAAATTATTGCACAGGTAGCTACCTGTGGCATTTTTTCGAAAAATCATGAAAATCGAAAGTCTTCAAATCTCGATGCCACCATCATAGATGGAAAGAGCGTGTCTTAAAACACAGGAAAACCAAGTTTGAGCTCAATCGGATCGGCGGAAATTTTTTTATCCGAGTTTAAAGTTGAAAAAACAATGCACAGGTAGCTACCTGTGGCATTTTTTCGAAAAATCATGAAAATCGAAAGTCTTCAAATCTCGATGCCACCATCATAGATGGAAAGAGCGTGTCTTAAAACACAGGAAAACCAAGTTTGAGCTCAATCGGATCGGCGGAAATTATTTTACAAGGGTTTAAAGTTCTTAAATTATTGCACAGGTAGCTACCTGTGGCATTTTTTCGAAAAATCATGAAAATCGAAAGTCTTCAAATCTCGATGCCACCATCATAGATGGAAAGAGCGTGTCTTAAAACACAGGAAAACCAAGTTTGAGCTCAATCGGATCGGCGGAAATTTTTTTATCCGAGTTTAAAGTTGAAAAAACAATGCACAGGTAGCTACCTGTGGCATTTTTTCGAAAAATCATGAAAATCGAAAGTCTTCAAATCTCGATGCCACCATCATAGATGGAAAGAGCGTGTCTTAAAACACAGGAAAACCAAGTTTGAGCTCAATCGGATCGGCGGAAATTATTTTACAAGGGTTTAAAGTTCTTAAATTATTGCACAGGTAGCTACCTGTGGCATTTTTTCGAAAAATCATGAAAATCGAAAGTCTTCAAATCTCGATGCCACCATCATAGATGGAAAGAGCGTGTCTTAAAACACAGGAAAACCAAGTTTGAGCTCAATCGGATCGGCGGAAATTTTTTTATCCGAGTTTAAAGTTGAAAAAACAATGCACAGGTAGCTACCTGTGGCATTTTTTCGAAAAATCATGAAAATCGAAAGTCTTCAAATCTCGATGCCACCATCATAGATGGAAAGAGCGTGTCTTAAAACACAGGAAAACCAAGTTTGAGCTCAATCGGATCGGCGGAAATTATTTTACAAGGGTTTAAAGTTCTTAAATTATTGCACAGGTAGCTACCTGTGGCATTTTTTCGAAAAATCATGAAAATCGAAAGTCTTCAAATCTCGATGCCACCATCATAGATGGAAAGAGCGTGTCTTAAAACACAGGAAAACCAAGTTTGAGCTCAATCGGATCGGCGGAAATTATTTTACAAGGGTTTAAAGTTCTTAAATTATTGCACAGGTAGCTACCTGTGGCATTTTTTCGAAAAATCATGAAAATCGAAAGTCTTCAAATCTCGATGCCACCATCATAGATGGAAAGAGCGTGTCTTAAAACACAGGAAAACCAAGTTTGAGCTCAATCGGATCGGCGGAAATTTTTTTATCCGAGTTTAAAGTTGAAAAAACAATGCACAGGTAGCTACCTGTGGCATTTTTTCGAAAAATCATGAAAATCGAAAGTCTTCAAATCTCGATGCCACCATCATAGATGGAAAGAGCGTGTCTTAAAACACAGGAAAACCAAGTTTGAGCTCAATCGGATCGGCGGAAATTTTTTTATCCAGGGTTTAAAGTTCTTAAATTATTGCACAGGTAGCTACCTGTGGCATTTTTTCGAAAAATCATGAAAATCGAAAGTCTTCAAATCTCGATGCCACCATCATAGATGGAAAGAGCGTGTCTTAAAACACAGGAAAACCAAGTTTGAGCTCAATCGGATCGGCGGAAATTTTTTTATCCGAGTTTAAAGTTGAAAAAACAATGCACAGGTAGCTACCTGTGGCATTTTTTCGAAAAATCATGAAAATCGAAAGTCTTCAAATCTCGATGCCACCATCATAGATGGAAAGAGCGTGTCTTAAAACACAGGAAAACCAAGTTTGAGCTCAATCGGATCGGCGGAAATTATTTTACAAGGGTTTAAAGTTCTTAAATTATTGCACAGGTAGCTACCTGTGGCATTTTTTCGAAAAATCATGAAAATCGAAAGTCTTCAAATCTCGATGCCACCATCATAGATGGAAAGAGCGTGTCTTAAAACACAGGAAAACCAAGTTTGAGCTCAATCGGATCGGCGGAAATTTTTTTATCCGAGTTTAAAGTTGAAAAAACAATGCACAGGTAGCTACCTGTGGCATTTTTTCGAAAAATCATGAAAATCGAAAGTCTTCAAATCTCGATGCCACCATCATAGATGGAAAGAGCGTGTCTTAAAACACAGGAAAACCAAGTTTGAGCTCAATCGGATCGGCGGAAATTATTTTACAAGGGTTTAAAGTTCTTAAATTATTGCACAGGTAGCTACCTGTGGCATTTTTTCGAAAAATCATGAAAATCGAAAGTCTTCAAATCTCGATGCCACCATCATAGATGGAAAGAGCGTGTCTTAAAACACAGGAAAACCAAGTTTGAGCTCAATCGGATCGGCGGAAATTTTTTTATCCGAGTTTAAAGTTGAAAAAACAATGCACAGGTAGCTACCTGTGGCATTTTTTCGAAAAATCATGAAAATCGAAAGTCTTCAAATCTCGATGCCACCATCATAGATGGAAAGAGCGTGTCTTAAAACACAGGAAAACCAAGTTTGAGCTCAATCGGATCGGCGGAAATTATTTTACAAGGGTTTAAAGTTCTTAAATTATTGCACAGGTAGCTACCTGTGGCATTTTTTCGAAAAATCATGAAAATCGAAAGTCTTCAAATCTCGATGCCACCATCATAGATGGAAAGAGCGTGTCTTAAAACACAGGAAAACCAAGTTTGAGCTCAATCGGATCGGCGGAAATTTTTTTATCCGAGTTTAAAGTTGAAAAAACAATGCACAGGTAGCTACCTGTGGCATTTTTTCGAAAAATCATGAAAATCGAAAGTCTTCAAATCTCGATGCCACCATCATAGATGGAAAGAGCGTGTCTTAAAACACAGGAAAACCAAGTTTGAGCTCAATCGGATCGGCGGAAATTATTTTACAAGGGTTTAAAGTTCTTAAATTATTGCACAGGTAGCTACCTGTGGCATTTTTTCGAAAAATCATGAAAATCGAAAGTCTTCAAATCTCGATGCCACCATCATAGATGGAAAGAGCGTGTCTTAAAACACAGGAAAACCAAGTTTGAGCTCAATCGGATCGGCGGAAATTATTTTACAAGGGTTTAAAGTTCTTAAATTATTGCACAGGTAGCTACCTGTGGCATTTTTTCGAAAAATCATGAAAATCGAAAGTCTTCAAATCTCGATGCCACCATCATAGATGGAAAGAGCGTGTCTTAAAACACAGGAAAACCAAGTTTGAGCTCAATCGGATCGGCGGAAATTATTTTACAAGGGTTTAAAGTTCTTAAATTATTGCACAGGTAGCTACCTGTGGCATTTTTTCGAAAAATCATGAAAATCGAAAGTCTTCAAATCTCGATGCCACCATCATAGATGGAAAGAGCGTGTCTTAAAACACAGGAAAACCAAGTTTGAGCTCAATCGGATCGGCGGAAATTATTTTACAAGGGTTTAAAGTTCTTAAATTATTGCACAGGTAGCTACCTGTGGCATTTTTTCGAAAAATCATGAAAATCGAAAGTCTTCAAATCTCGATGCCACCATCATAGATGGAAAGAGCGTGTCTTAAAACACAGGAAAACCAAGTTTGAGCTCAATCGGATCGGCGGAAATTATTTTACAAGGGTTTAAAGTTCTTAAATTATTGCACAGGTAGCTACCTGTGGCATTTTTTCGAAAAATCATGAAAATCGAAAGTCTTCAAATCTCGATGCCACCATCATAGATGGAAAGAGCGTGTCTTAAAACACAGGAAAACCAAGTTTGAGCTCAATCGGATCGGCGGAAATTTTTTTATCCGAGTTTAAAGTTGAAAAAACAATGCACAGGTAGCTACCTGTGGCATTTTTTCGAAAAATCATGAAAATCGAAAGTCTTCAAATCTCGATGCCACCATCATAGATGGAAAGAGCGTGTCTTAAAACACAGGAAAACCAAGTTTGAGCTCAATCGGATCGGCGGAAATTATTTTACAAGGGTTTAAAGTTCTTAAATTATTGCACAGGTAGCTACCTGTGGCATTTTTTCGAAAAATCATGAAAATCGAAAGTCTTCAAATCTCGATGCCACCATCATAGATGGAAAGAGCGTGTCTTAAAACACAGGAAAACCAAGTTTGAGCTCAATCGGATCGGCGGAAATTTTTTTATCCGAGTTTAAAGTTGAAAAAACAATGCACAGGTAGCTACCTGTGGCATTTTTTCGAAAAATCATGAAAATCGAAAGTCTTCAAATCTCGATGCCACCATCATAGATGGAAAGAGCGTGTCTTAAAACACAGGAAAACCAAGTTTGAGCTCAATCGGATCGGCGGAAATTTTTTTATCCGAGTTTAAAGTTGAAAAAACAATGCACAGGTAGCTACCTGTGGCATTTTTTCGAAAAATCATGAAAATCGAAAGTCTTCAAATCTCGATGCCACCATCATAGATGGAAAGAGCGTGTCTTAAAACACAGGAAAACCAAGTTTGAGCTCAATCGGATCGGCGGAAATTATTTTACAAGGGTTTAAAGTTCTTAAATTATTGCACAGGTAGCTACCTGTGGCATTTTTTCGAAAAATCATGAAAATCGAAAGTCTTCAAATCTCGATGCCACCATCATAGATGGAAAGAGCGTGTCTTAAAACACAGGAAAACCAAGTTTGAGCTCAATCGGATCGGCGGAAATTTTTTTATCCGAGTTTAAAGTTGAAAAAACAATGCACAGGTAGCTACCTGTGGCATTTTTTCGAAAAATCATGAAAATCGAAAGTCTTCAAATCTCGATGCCACCATCATAGATGGAAAGAGCGTGTCTTAAAACACAGGAAAACCAAGTTTGAGCTCAATCGGATCGGCGGAAATTATTTTACAAGGGTTTAAAGTTCTTAAATTATTGCACAGGTAGCTACCTGTGGCATTTTTTCGAAAAATCATGAAAATCGAAAGTCTTCAAATCTCGATGCCACCATCATAGATGGAAAGAGCGTGTCTTAAAACACAGGAAAACCAAGTTTGAGCTCAATCGGATCGGCGGAAATTTTTTTATCCGAGTTTAAAGTTGAAAAAACAATGCACAGGTAGCTACCTGTGGCATTTTTTCGAAAAATCATGAAAATCGAAAGTCTTCAAATCTCGATGCCACCATCATAGATGGAAAGAGCGTGTCTTAAAACACAGGAAAACCAAGTTTGAGCTCAATCGGATCGGCGGAAATTATTTTACAAGGGTTTAAAGTTCTTAAATTATTGCACAGGTAGCTACCTGTGGCATTTTTTCGAAAAATCATGAAAATCGAAAGTCTTCAAATCTCGATGCCACCATCATAGATGGAAAGAGCGTGTCTTAAAACACAGGAAAACCAAGTTTGAGCTCAATCGGATCGGCGGAAATTATTTTACAAGGGTTTAAAGTTCTTAAATTATTGCACAGGTAGCTACCTGTGGCATTTTTTCGAAAAATCATGAAAATCGAAAGTCTTCAAATCTCGATGCCACCATCATAGATGGAAAGAGCGTGTCTTAAAACACAGGAAAACCAAGTTTGAGCTCAATCGGATCGGCGGAAATTATTTTACAAGGGTTTAAAGTTCTTAAATTATTGCACAGGTAGCTACCTGTGGCATTTTTTCGAAAAATCATGAAAATCGAAAGTCTTCAAATCTCGATGCCACCATCATAGATGGAAAGAGCGTGTCTTAAAACACAGGAAAACCAAGTTTGAGCTCAATCGGATCGGCGGAAATTATTTTACAAGGGTTTAAAGTTCTTAAATTATTGCACAGGTAGCTACCTGTGGCATTTTTTCGAAAAATCATGAAAATCGAAAGTCTTCAAATCTCGATGCCACCATCATAGATGGAAAGAGCGTGTCTTAAAACACAGGAAAACCAAGTTTGAGCTCAATCGGATCGGCGGAAATTTTTTTATCCGAGTTTAAAGTTGAAAAAACAATGCACAGGTAGCTACCTGTGGCATTTTTTCGAAAAATCATGAAAATCGAAAGTCTTCAAATCTCGATGCCACCATCATAGATGGAAAGAGCGTGTCTTAAAACACAGGAAAACCAAGTTTGAGCTCAATCGGATCGGCGGAAATTATTTTACAAGGGTTTAAAGTTCTTAAATTATTGCACAGGTAGCTACCTGTGGCATTTTTTCGAAAAATCATGAAAATCGAAAGTCTTCAAATCTCGATGCCACCATCATAGATGGAAAGAGCGTGTCTTAAAACACAGGAAAACCAAGTTTGAGCTCAATCGGATCGGCGGAAATTATTTTACAAGGGTTTAAAGTTCTTAAATTATTGCACAGGTAGCTACCTGTGGCATTTTTTCGAAAAATCATGAAAATCGAAAGTCTTCAAATCTCGATGCCACCATCATAGATGGAAAGAGCGTGTCTTAAAACACAGGAAAACCAAGTTTGAGCTCAATCGGATCGGCGGAAATTATTTTACAAGGGTTTAAAGTTCTTAAATTATTGCACAGGTAGCTACCTGTGGCATTTTTTCGAAAAATCATGAAAATCGAAAGTCTTCAAATCTCGATGCCACCATCATAGATGGAAAGAGCGTGTCTTAAAACACAGGAAAACCAAGTTTGAGCTCAATCGGATCGGCGGAAATTTTTTTATCCGAGTTTAAAGTTGAAAAAACAATGCACAGGTAGCTACCTGTGGCATTTTTTCGAAAAATCATGAAAATCGAAAGTCTTCAAATCTCGATGCCACCATCATAGATGGAAAGAGCGTGTCTTAAAACACAGGAAAACCAAGTTTGAGCTCAATCGGATCGGCGGAAATTATTTTACAAGGGTTTAAAGTTCTTAAATTATTGCACAGGTAGCTACCTGTGGCATTTTTTCGAAAAATCATGAAAATCGAAAGTCTTCAAATCTCGATGCCACCATCATAGATGGAAAGAGCGTGTCTTAAAACACAGGAAAACCAAGTTTGAGCTCAATCGGATCGGCGGAAATTATTTTACAAGGGTTTAAAGTTCTTAAATTATTGCACAGGTAGCTACCTGTGGCATTTTTTCGAAAAATCATGAAAATCGAAAGTCTTCAAATCTCGATGCCACCATCATAGATGGAAAGAGCGTGTCTTAAAACACAGGAAAACCAAGTTTGAGCTCAATCGGATCGGCGGAAATTATTTTACAAGGGTTTAAAGTTCTTAAATTATTGCACAGGTAGCTACCTGTGGCATTTTTTCGAAAAATCATGAAAATCGAAAGTCTTCAAATCTCGATGCCACCATCATAGATGGAAAGAGCGTGTCTTAAAACACAGGAAAACCAAGTTTGAGCTCAATCGGATCGGCGGAAATTATTTTACAAGGGTTTAAAGTTCTTAAATTATTGCACAGGTAGCTACCTGTGGCATTTTTTCGAAAAATCATGAAAATCGAAAGTCTTCAAATCTCGATGCCACCATCATAGATGGAAAGAGCGTGTCTTAAAACACAGGAAAACCAAGTTTGAGCTCAATCGGATCGGCGGAAATTATTTTACAAGGGTTTAAAGTTCTTAAATTATTGCACAGGTAGCTACCTGTGGCATTTTTTCGAAAAATCATGAAAATCGAAAGTCTTCAAATCTCGATGCCACCATCATAGATGGAAAGAGCGTGTCTTAAAACACAGGAAAACCAAGTTTGAGCTCAATCGGATCGGCGGAAATTTTTTTATCCGAGTTTAAAGTTGAAAAAACAATGCACAGGTAGCTACCTGTGGCATTTTTTCGAAAAATCATGAAAATCGAAAGTCTTCAAATCTCGATGCCACCATCATAGATGGAAAGAGCGTGTCTTAAAACACAGGAAAACCAAGTTTGAGCTCAATCGGATCGGCGGAAATTATTTTACAAGGGTTTAAAGTTCTTAAATTATTGCACAGGTAGCTACCTGTGGCATTTTTTCGAAAAATCATGAAAATCGAAAGTCTTCAAATCTCGATGCCACCATCATAGATGGAAAGAGCGTGTCTTAAAACACAGGAAAACCAAGTTTGAGCTCAATCGGATCGGCGGAAATTTTTTTATCCGAGTTTAAAGTTGAAAAAACAATGCACAGGTAGCTACCTGTGGCATTTTTTCGAAAAATCATGAAAATCGAAAGTCTTCAAATCTCGATGCCACCATCATAGATGGAAAGAGCGTGTCTTAAAACACAGGAAAACCAAGTTTGAGCTCAATCGGATCGGCGGAAATTTTTTTATCCGAGTTTAAAGTTGAAAAAACAATGCACAGGTAGCTACCTGTGGCATTTTTTCGAAAAATCATGAAAATCGAAAGTCTTCAAATCTCGATGCCACCATCATAGATGGAAAGAGCGTGTCTTAAAACACAGGAAAACCAAGTTTGAGCTCAATCGGATCGGCGGAAATTATTTTACAAGGGTTTAAAGTTCTTAAATTATTGCACAGGTAGCTACCTGTGGCATTTTTTCGAAAAATCATGAAAATCGAAAGTCTTCAAATCTCGATGCCACCATCATAGATGGAAAGAGCGTGTCTTAAAACACAGGAAAACCAAGTTTGAGCTCAATCGGATCGGCGGAAATTTTTTTATCCGAGTTTAAAGTTGAAAAAACAATGCACAGGTAGCTACCTGTGGCATTTTTTCGAAAAATCATGAAAATCGAAAGTCTTCAAATCTCGATGCCACCATCATAGATGGAAAGAGCGTGTCTTAAAACACAGGAAAACCAAGTTTGAGCTCAATCGGATCGGCGGAAATTATTTTACAAGGGTTTAAAGTTCTTAAATTATTGCACAGGTAGCTACCTGTGGCATTTTTTCGAAAAATCATGAAAATCGAAAGTCTTCAAATCTCGATGCCACCATCATAGATGGAAAGAGCGTGTCTTAAAACACAGGAAAACCAAGTTTGAGCTCAATCGGATCGGCGGAAATTTTTTTATCCGAGTTTAAAGTTGAAAAAACAATGCACAGGTAGCTACCTGTGGCATTTTTTCGAAAAATCATGAAAATCGAAAGTCTTCAAATCTCGATGCCACCATCATAGATGGAAAGAGCGTGTCTTAAAACACAGGAAAACCAAGTTTGAGCTCAATCGGATCGGCGGAAATTATTTTACAAGGGTTTAAAGTTCTTAAATTATTGCACAGGTAGCTACCTGTGGCATTTTTTCGAAAAATCATGAAAATCGAAAGTCTTCAAATCTCGATGCCACCATCATAGATGGAAAGAGCGTGTCTTAAAACACAGGAAAACCAAGTTTGAGCTCAATCGGATCGGCGGAAATTTTTTTATCCGAGTTTAAAGTTGAAAAAACAATGCACAGGTAGCTACCTGTGGCATTTTTTCGAAAAATCATGAAAATCGAAAGTCTTCAAATCTCGATGCCACCATCATAGATGGAAAGAGCGTGTCTTAAAACACAGGAAAACCAAGTTTGAGCTCAATCGGATCGGCGGAAATTATTTTACAAGGGTTTAAAGTTCTTAAATTATTGCACAGGTAGCTACCTGTGGCATTTTTTCGAAAAATCATGAAAATCGAAAGTCTTCAAATCTCGATGCCACCATCATAGATGGAAAGAGCGTGTCTTAAAACACAGGAAAACCAAGTTTGAGCTCAATCGGATCGGCGGAAATTATTTTACAAGGGTTTAAAGTTCTTAAATTATTGCACAGGTAGCTACCTGTGGCATTTTTTCGAAAAATCATGAAAATCGAAAGTCTTCAAATCTCGATGCCACCATCATAGATGGAAAGAGCGTGTCTTAAAACACAGGAAAACCAAGTTTGAGCTCAATCGGATCGGCGGAAATTATTTTACAAGGGTTTAAAGTTCTTAAATTATTGCACAGGTAGCTACCTGTGGCATTATTCGTAAAACTAACTTTTTGAAACTTTTTCAAACTTTTTTCTGTACTCCCAAATGTACCAAAAATCGAAATCTGTCAGAATAAAACAAAATGCACACATAGATCTATTCTTTAGGATGTAGAGAAACGGAAAAAACCCCTCCTGACCTCAGAGGACGCCGTTGTTTAATGTTATTCGTAAAACTAACTTTTTCAAACTTTTTCAAACTTTTTCCTGTACTCCCAAATGTACCAAAAATCGAAATCTATCAGAATAAAACAAACTGCACACAGATCTATTCTTTAGGATGTAGAGAAACGGAAAAAACCCCTCCTGACCTCAGAGGACGCCGTTGTTTAATGTTATTCGTAAAACTAACTTTTTCAAACTTTTTCAAACTTTTTCAAACTTTTTCTTGTACTCCCAAATGTACCAAAAATCGAAATCTGTCAGAATAAAACAAAACTACACACAGATCTATTCTTTAGGATGTAGAGAAACGGAAAAAACCCCTCCTGGAGCCTCAGGAGGACGCCGTTGTTTCAAGTTATTCGTAAAACTAACTTTTTCAAACTTTTTCAAACTTTTTCCTGTACTCCCAAATGTACCAAAAATCCAAATCTATCAGAATAAAACAAACTACACACAGATCTATTCTTTAGGATGTAGAGAAACGGAAAAAACCCCTTGGAACCTCCGAGGACGCCGTTGTTTAAAGTTATTCGTAAAACTAACTTTTTCAAACTTTTTCAAACTTTTTCCTGGACTCCCAAATGTACCAAAAATCCAAATCTATCAGAATAAAACAAACTACACACAGATCTATTCTTTAGTGATGTAGAGAAACGGAAAAAACCCCTCGGAACCTCCGAGGACGCCGTTGTTTAAAGTTATTCGTAAAACTAACTTTTTCAAACTTTTTCAAACTTTTTCCTGTACTCCCAAATGTACCAAAAATCGAAATCTATCAGAATAAAACAAAACTACACACAGATCTATTCTTTAGGACGTAGAGAAACGGAAAAAACCCCTCCGGAGCCTCAGCGGACGCCGTTGTTTAAAGTTATTCGTAAAACTAACTTTTTCAAACTTTTTCAAACTTTTTTCTGTACTCCCAAATGTACCAAAAATCGAAATCTATCAGAATAAAACAAACTGCACACAGATCTATTCTTTAGGATGTAGAGAAACGGAAAAAACCCGTCCGGAACCTCAGAGGACGCCGTTGTCTCAAGTTATTCGTAAAACTAACTTTTTCAAACTTTTTCAAACTTTTTCCTGTACTCCCAAATGTACCAAAAATCGAAATCTATCAGAATAAAACAAAACTACACACAGATCTATTCTTTAGGACGTAGAGAAACGGAAAAAACCCGTCGGAACCTCAGCTGAGGCCGTTGTTTAAAGTTATTCGTAAAACTAACTTTTTCAAACTTTTTCAAACTTATTCAAACTTTTTCTGATACTCCCAAATGTACCAAAAATCGAAATCTATCAGAATAAAACAAACTGCACACAGATCTATTCTTTAGGATGTAGAGAAACGGAAAAAACCCCTCCTGGAACCTCAGAGGACGCCGTTGTTTAAAGTTATTCGTAAAACTAACTTTTTCAAACTTTTTCCTGTACTCCCAAATGTACCAAAAATCGAAATCTATCAGAATAAAACAAACTACACACAGATCTATTCTTTAGGATGTAGAGAAACGGAAAAAACCCCTCCTGAGCTCAGAGGACGCCGTTGTTTAAAGTTATTCGTAAAACTAACTTTTTCAAACTTTTTCAAACTTTTTCCTGTACTCCCAAATGTACCAAAAATCGAAATCTATCAGAATAAAACAAACTACACACAGATCTATTCTTTAGGATGTAGAGAAACGGAAAAAACCCGTCGGAACCTCAGAGGACGCCGTTGTTTAAAGTTATTCGTAAAACTAACTTTTTCAAACTTTTTCCTGTACTCCCAAATGTACCAAAAATCGAAATCTATCAGAATAAAACAAACTACACACAGATCTATTCTTTAGGATGTAGAGAAACGGAAAAAACCCCTCCTGAGCTCAGAGGACGCCGTTGTTTCAAGTTATTCGTAAAACTAACTTTTTCAAACTTTTTCAAACTTTTTTCTGTACTCCCAAATGTACCAAAAATCGAAATCTATCAGAATAAAACAAAACACACATAGATCTATTCTTTAGGATGTAGAGAAACGGAAAAAACCCCTCCTGAGCTCAGAGGACGCCGTTGTTTAAAGTTATTCGTAAAACTAACTTTTTCAAACTTTTTCAAACTTTTTTCTGTACTCCCAAATGTACCAAAAATCGAAATCTATCAGAATAAAACAAAACACACATAGATCTATTCTTTAGGATGTAGAGAAACGGAAAAAACCCGTCGGAACCTCAGAGGACGCCGTTGTCTCAAGTTATTCGTAAAACTAACTTTTTCAAACTTTTTCAAACTTTTTCCTGTACTCCCAAATGTACCAAAAATCGAAATCTATCAGAATAAAACAAAACACACATAGATCTATTCTTTAGGATGTAGAGAAACGGAAAAAACCCCTCCTGAGCTCAGAGGACGCCGTTGTCTCAAGTTATTCGTAAAACTAACTTTTTCAAACTTTTTCAAACTTTTTTCTGTACTCCCAAATGTACCAAAAATCGAAATCTATCAGAATAAAACAAAATACACATAGATCTATTCTTTAGGATGTAGAGAAACGGAAAAAACCCCTCTGGAACCTCAGAGGACGCCGTTGTTTCAAGTTATTCGTAAAACTAACTTTTTCAAACTTTTTCAAACTTTTTCTGTACTCCCAAATGTATCAAAAATCGAAATCTATCAGAATAAAACAAACTACACATAGATCTATTCTTTAGGATGTAGAGAAACGGAAAAAACCCCTCGGAACCTCAGAGGACGCCGTTGTTTAAAGTTATTCGTAAAACTAACTTTTTCAAACTTTTTCAAACTTTTTCCTGTACTCCCAAATGTACCAAAAATCGAAATCTATCAGAATAAAACAAACACACATAGATCTATTCTTTAGGATGTAGAGAAACGGAAAAAACCCGTCGGAACCTCAGAGGACGCCGTTGTTTAAAGTTATTCGTAAAACTAACTTTTTCAAACTTTTTCAAACTTTTTCCTGTACTCCCAAATGTACCAAAAATCGAAATCTATCAGAATAAAACAAACTACACACAGATCTATTCTTTAGGATGTAGAGAAACGGAAAAAACCCCTCCTGAGCTCAGAGGACGCCGTTGTTTCAAGTTATTCGTAAAACTAACTTTTTCAAATTTTTCAAACTTTTTTCTGAACTCCCAAATGTACCAAAAATCGAAATCTATCAGAATAAAACAAAACACACACAGATCTATTCTTTAGGATGTAGAGAAACGGAAAAAACCCCTCCTGAGCTCAGAGGACGCCGTTGTTTAAAGTTATTCGTAAAACTAACTTTTTCAAACTTTTTCAAACTTTTTTCTGTACTCCCAAATGTACCAAAAATCGAAATCTATCAGAATAAAACAAAACACACATAGATCTATTCTTTAGGACGTAGAGAAACGGAAAAAACCCGTCGGAACCTCAGGTGACGCCGTTGTTTAAAGTTATTCGTAAAACTAACTTTTTCAAACTTTTTCAAACTTTTTTCTGTACTCCCAAATGTACCAAAAATCGAAATCTATCAGAATAAAACAAAATGCACACAGATCTATTCTTTAGGATGTAGAGAAACGGAAAAAACCCGTCGGAACCTCAGAGGACGCCGTTGTCTCAAGTTATTCGTAAAACTAACTTTTTCAAACTTTTTCAAACTTTTTCTGTACTCCCAAATGTACCAAAAATCGAAATCTATCAGAATAAAACAAACTACACACAGATCTATTCTTTAGGATGTAGAGAAACGGAAAAAACCCCTCCTGAGCTCAGAGGACGCCGTTGTTTAAAGTTATTCGTAAAACTAACTTTTTCAAACTTTTTCAAACTTTTTCCTGTACTCCCAAATGTACCAAAAATCGAAATCTATCAGAATAAAACAAACTACACATAGATCTATTCTTTAGGATGTAGAGAAACGGAAAAAACCCCTCCTGAGCTCAGGAGGACGCCGTTGTTTCAAGTTATTCGTAAAACTAACTTTTTCAAACTTTTTCAAACTTTTTCTGTACTCCCAAATGTACCAAAAATCGAAATCTATCAGAATAAAACAAAGTACACACAGATCCATTCTTTAGGATGTAGAGAAACGGAAAAAACCCCTCCTGGAGCCTCAGAGGACGCCGTTGTTTCAAGTTATTCGTAAAACTAACTTTTTCAAACTTTTTCAAACTTTTTCCTGTACTCCCAAATGTACCAAAAATCGAAATCTGTCAGAATAAAACAAAACACACATAGATCAATTCTTTAGGACGTAGAGAAACGGAAAAAACCCATCGGAACCTCAGCTGAGGCCGTTTTTTAAAGTTATTCGTAAAACTAACTTTTTCAAACTTTTTCGAACTTTTTCCTGAACTCCCAAATGTAGCAAAAATCGAAATCTATCAGAATAAAACAAAACACACATAGATCTATTCTTTAGGATGTAGAGAAACGGAAAAAACCCGTCGGAACCTCAGAGGACGCCGTTGTCTCAAGTTATTCGTAAAACTAACTTTTTCAAACTTTTTTCTGTACTCCCAAATGTACCAAAAATCGAAATGCAATAAAATAAAACAAAATACGCATAGATCTATTCTTTAGGATGTAGAGAAACGGAAAAAACCCCTCCTGAGCTCAGAGGACGCCGTTGTCTCAAGTTATTCGTAAAACTAACTTTTTCAAACTTTTTCAAACTTTTTTCTGTACTCCCAAATGTACCAAAAATCGAAATCTATCAGAATAAAACAAACTACACACAGATCTATTCTTTAGGATGTAGAGAAACGGAAAAAACCCCTCCTGAGCTCAGAGGACGCCGTTGTTTAAAGTTATTCGTAAAACTAACTTTTTCAAACTTTTTCAAACTTTTTTCTGTACTCCCAAATGTATCAAAAATCGAAATCTATCACAATAAAACAAAATACACATAGATCTATTCTTTAGGATGTAGAGAAACGGAAAAAACCCGTCGGAACCTCAGAGGACGCCGTTGTTTAAAGTTATTCGTAAAACTAACTTTTTCAAACTTTTTCAAACTTTTTCCTGTACTCCCAAATGTACCAAAAATCGAAATCTATCAGAATAAAACAAAACACACATAGATCTATTCTTTAGGATGTAGAGAAACGGAAAAAACCCCTCCTGAGCTCAGAGGACGCCGTTGTTTAAAGTTATTCGTAAAACTAACTTTTTCAAACTTTTTCAAACTTTTTCCTGTACTCCCAAATGTACCAAAAATCGAAATCTATCAGAATAAAACAAACTACACACAGATCTATTCTTTAGGATGTAGAGAAACGGAAAAAACCCCTCCTGAGCTCAGAGGACGCCGTTGTTTCAAGTTATTCGTAAAACTAACTTTTTCAAATTTTTCAAACTTTTTTCTGAACTCCCAAATGTACCAAAAATCGAAATCTATCAGAATAAAACAAAACACACATAGATCTATTCTTTAGGATGTAGAGAAACGGAAAAAACCCCTCCTGAGCTCAGAGGACGCCGTTGTTTCAAGTTATTCGTAAAACTAACTTTTTCAAACTTTTTCAAACTTTTTTCTGTACTCCCAAATGTACCAAAAATCGAAATCTATCAGAATAAAACAAAATACACATAGATCTATTCTTTAGGAAGTAGAGAAACGGAAAAAACCCGTCGGAACCTCAGAGGACGCCGTTGTCTCAAGTTATTCGTAAAACTAACTTTTTCAAACTTTTTCAAACTTTTTCCTGTACTCCCAAATGTACCAAAAATCGAAATCTATCAGAATAAAACAAAACACACATAGATCTATTCTTTAGGATGTAGAGAAACGGAAAAAACCCCTCCTGAGCTCAGAGGACGCCGTTGTTTCAAGTTATTCGTAAAACTAACTTTTTCAAACTTTTTCAAACTTTTTTCTGTACTCCCAAATGTACCAAAAATCGAAATCTATCAGAATAAAA
Organism: Brueelia nebulosa; assembly: GCA_028293925.1. NCBI lineage: Eukaryota > Metazoa > Arthropoda > Insecta > Psocodea > Philopteridae > Brueelia > Brueelia nebulosa. The sequence goes on from JAQIBA010000080.1 coordinate 33,035, forward strand.
CAAAACACACATAGATCTATTCTTTAGGATGTAGAGAAACGGAAAAAACCCTTCTGGAACCTCAGAGGACGCCGTTGTTTCAAGTTATTCGTAAAACTAACTTTTTTAAACTTTTTCAAACTTTTTTCTGTACTCCCAAATGTACCAAAAATCGAAATGCTATCAAATAAAACAAAATACACATAGATCTATTCTTTAGGATGTAGAGAAACGGAAAAAACCCCTCCTGAGCTCAGAGGACGCCGTTGTCTCAAGTTATTCGTAAAACTAACTTTTTCAAACTTTTTCAAACTTTTTTCTGTACTCCCAAATGTACCAAAAATCGAAATCTATCAGAATAAAACAAAACACACATAGATCTATTGTTTAGCATGTAGAGAAACGGAAAAAACCCCTCCTGAGCTCAGAGGACGCCGTTGTTTACTTTTTTCAAAGATTAAAACTTTTCAAAACTTCATTCGTTTCTATATAAAAACCTTCTTAGTTTAAATACAGGTGTGGGGCAATGTTTATACTTCTACTATATACTGGCAATACTATACTTTCATACCTTTGTAATGATTTATTGATATATATTTATTACAAGAAATAAATATTTTGAATTGAAATTTAATTGCTTTATTTTCTTGGATTAATTCCATATTTTATTAATTAACTATTTAATTATTTTCCATTACTTTCATATGAAGGTTTTCTTTTAGTTCTGGCAAAAAATAGACATACTCGAACCGAATACACAAACTGAATATCAAATACCTACCGAATATTCGGCGCATCCGTAGTAAATAGAAAATCCAAAAGTTGTCCTCCAATTTTATCCAGGCTATATCAGGATTATCTAGAAATGACCGCTGCATTAAAAACTCAGCCAGCTGCGCTTCATAGGAAATAATAACCGACATTACATTTTCAACCCGATTACCTTTAATAATAATATGCTAAAAACACTTCACTCAATATAAATCTCACATTTTCTCACATTTAAACAAACAAAAATCTCATTCTTCATTGGAAAACCACACAAATTCTCAATTCCTTTATAAAAGAAACGGCAACGGTTAATATAAAATGGCAACGCTGTATTCTCATCTCAGCCTTACGCTCCTCCTCCTCCTCCTCTCAAGGATGACGTGGCCAGACCGAAGTCAACGCGTCTACATTTTCATTTCCGGCCTTTGAGTTGACGAATAGAGAAATCCCAGTAGTTGACCGCACTCACCCAATATATTTATTAATTACAACAAAAAATATCCAATTCTAGTTTACCCAAACACTGTAATTAATTTTAAAATTCAATATCCTTTACATAAAGAAAAAATTTAACTGAGAAATATTACATTTCGACCTTACTCTTATACATTTTCTAACTAAAAAAAAAAGATTAATGAGTGAATTGATTGCCATTAAATTATACATTGTGAGAAATACAAGAAAAAACACACACTATCAAAATTTTCCTAAACTCAATTCTGTCCAACTGTATACATAAAAAATCGAAATCTTCAGAATAAAACAAAACACACATAGATCTATTCTTTAGGATGTAGAGAAACGGAAAAAACCCCTCCTGACCTCAGAGGACGCCGTTGTCTCAAGTTATTCGTAAAAACTAACTTTTTCAAACTTTTTCAAACTTTTTTCTGTACTCCCAAATGTACCAAAAATCGAAATCTATCAGAATAAAACAAAATGCACATAGATCTCTTCTTTATGAAGTAGAGAAATGGAAAAAACCCCTCCTCAGCTCTGCCGTCGCCGTTGTTCATTTTTATTTGAAAAACTAACTTTTCGAAACTTTTCGAAACTTTTTCAATGTTTTTCTCGTACTCAATAATGTACCAAAAATCGAACTCTGTCAGAGTAAAAGCATGTGCACAGATATGTATTTTAATTCGTTTGAGTAACGTGCATATTTGACTTACGAGCCGCTCGGCAACGAATTAAACTCTTGTCTCGAGGTTCCACTGGTTTACTTTATTTCAATACACTAAGGTTCTATTTACTTCGTTAAGTCCATTCGATTGAAATATATTTAGCAGCTTAATTTTTTTTTTTAAATTTGTTTAATAATATCATAATAATTTCTTGATAAATTCAGAAAATTTTTGAATTCAATGAAATTGAATAATGAATTTTTAATAATAATTTTTTTCTTTTCTAATTAACATACGGACTGACAATATGAGTGTAATTTATTGTACAAAATTGTTACACTACAATATTATTACTCTCTAGTATTGAGTTAAAATATTTTTGATTGTGTTTTTCAAGTTCTCGATATTTAGGAAATTATTTTCATTTTTTAATTTGTTTAAAATAACCAGCTAGTCGAAAATTTTTTAGTTTTGAATTTGTGTATTTAAATTTAACCGGGGAAGTAACCGTTTATTCTGCTGCCACTTTTTTGCATGGAGACTATGTTTTAATTAAAAAATACCACTTTTGAAATTATCAAAATTGTCTTGATTTAAGGACTAATTCATGGAGTTAAACTACCGCTTGCAATGAATTTGGTAGATTTACATTATAATAAAGAAGATTATGTGGAAACGGTATTTAATTTTTTGTTGTGTTTCCTCTTTTAATGATTCATTTTTTAATTACAGAAGAATATTTTTAAATAAGATATGACCAATTCAGTTTTAAGCAAATAAAGAGGTTCTGATTTTTAATTATGTGTAAATTTTTTCTAGGCTTCGGGTAATAAAGTTTGCAGGCAAACTTACCTGTATGGGGCCCAAAATATTCTGCTGCAAGGAAAAGTGTTAGTGCAATCAGATGTTATTATTAGAGGAGATTTAGCAGGAGTAAAGACTGGAAGATATTGCATTATTAGTAAAGATGCTGTTTTAAGACCTCCCTACAAGAAATTTAGTAGAGGGTAATGTACATAATAATTTGCACTAATAATAAGAATGAGCCTGATATGCTAAAATATCATGTATTTCTGAAACTTCTCCCTAATATGTATGAACAACTTACTATAAATGTCACTGTAGTGTTGTTGCCTTCAGGATCTTTAAAGTTCAGCTATATTTATAATTTACTTACCTTAAAAAAATTAAAAAGAGACTTTTTATTGATTTTAATGTTAAATAGTGTGTAGCATGCAGTTTTAAATTCAATTTAGATTTTTTAAGAAAGCATAAATGTACAGTACAGAAAAACTCATTTATTGCTTATCAAATTGTTCAGGTTAACATTTTTTCCACTACATTTGGGAGATCATGTGTTTGTTGGTGAAGATTCAGTAATAAATGCTGCAATGGTTGGATCATATGTGTTCATTGGAAAAAATGTTGTCATTGTGAGTATTTAAATGGTGATTGTAAATTTGAAACCTCTAAATAAAATTCCCCATTTCATTTTAATCTTATCATTTCTTACAATTATTTAATAATATTTTAGGGAAGGAGATGTGTGTTGAGAGATGCCTGCATGATTGAAGACAATACCATACTTCCACCTGATACTTTGGTGCCTTCTTTCACAAGGATAGGACCTTCCCTGCAATTGGTCGAAGATCTCCCAGAGTGCACTCCTGATTTAATGATAGACTTTACAAAGTCATATTATCAGCATTTTACACCATATGATAGCAGACGCTAAACTTTGTATTTTATAATATCACTATGAATGGCTTTGTATTGAAATGTATGTGTTATTGCAACATATTTTTAAGGGCAGAAGTTTAAAAAATAATAATTAAAAAAGGAATAAAGATCCAGTAAAATGTAACCAACTGTGCTTTAGGAATAATTAAGTTATAAAAAGTTATAAACAAGCCACAAGAGGCGATATTGTTAGGACCCATTCATTGTGCATGAAAGCACAATGGTGTAAAAAGGGAAAAGGATCTTTTTCTTGTAGATTTGCTTTCAGCTGGCGAACTGCAATAAAGGATTAACATTTAACAGAAGGAAAATCCTAACTGTAATAGACAAAATAAATATATTTGTATATCAGTATTTAAACTGTCTAAAAACATTTTACAACAAAACAACTTTAATACAGTATCAGAGTTTAGCTAATTCGAGGAAAAAGTTGTTTTTATAAAACTTCAGCTTTTCAGAATTAAAACGCTGTTTGGTGTCCATTTATTCCTGAGAAAAAGTCCCTAAATATCCACCTGTAAAAATTTCACTTTTTTGGAATGTCAGCGGTAATGATTCCATTTTTCACAGTTTATGCTTACAAACTTCACAACTCCCAAAAAATTATAAAATAGTCAACAATTTTTCAAAAAATTGAAAATATAAAAAACGTGTATAAAGTCTAACAAAGGCAATCGTGGAAACAATTTTTATTTGCTTAAATCCATTGGCACTGCATTCCCATCAATTTTTTAATCGCACTGTCGTTCAACTTTCTACGAAAGGTTTTTCCCCGCTTTCCTACAAAACGCCCTCCGACTCTTCGACACCAACAATAAAGGATATAAAATCGGCAGAGTGAACTTCCAATGCTCTTTCCCCCTTCCCGCCCCCTTTGGAATAAATAAAATTATTTAGAGAAGCGCTTCAACTCCAAACATCCGACGAATATCTCTTTTGAGCTTCCATTTTCTTAAGAAACGCTTGCGCCTGCTGCTCGGTCATGTTGCCTTTCTCCACGAGGACTTTACGAACTATTTCGTTGACGTCCCTCGCCATTGTGCGAGCGTCACTGAAAAAATTTCATTCTTAGACAAATTTCTTACTTTACTCATAATTTATATATCCCAGAGGATCAGGGGCGTGAGAAGATGCTGAGAAAGCGCAGGAAAAGAATTACCCGCAGATGTACAGATGTCCGTTGTTTTCGCCGATTACCCGCCACAGTTCGTCGGCGTTTTTGGCCAGCAGATGGGTGACGTAAACTTTCTCCGGTTGGTCCCTCGAGAAGGCCACGTGCATTTTGAGGGTTCCCGACGCTACGTATTGTTCTAGTTCACTTTGATACAAAAAGTCCTCCGATTTCTTACGACAGCCGAAGTACAGAATTGTATCTCCGACAGGTTTTCCTACAAAGTTGACAATATAAAGTCCTCTTTTTTGTTTTTTCTCAGTTAAAATTTATCTGCCACATTGGCAATCTGCTGAAATTCAAAAATTTAACTGTTTACTTATTTTCGACTGAATCATTTTCTTACCCTCTTCTCTCGCTAAGTGACGCTCCTGAATAAATCCTCTAAAAGGAGCAAGCCCAGTTCCGGGGCCAATCATGATGATCGGAGTTTGCACGCGAGTTGGTAACCTAACAAATAAATATCAGTCATTGTAGAGAAACTGCACAGTGCTGACATCACATCCAGCTAAGAGCGGAGCTTACCTAAACAGCGACTTCCGAATGAAAATCGGAGCGACGGGGGTGAAATTCTCCGAAGGAACCAAGGTTTTGAGCCAAGACGTCGCCACTCCCTTGTTCAGCCTCTTCGTGGGAGTTTCGTACTCGACTAGGACGGCGGTCACGTGAACGGTGTTCGGGTACAACTGTCGACCAAAGGGCAACTCGTTAACATGACACGTCACCCGCCTCGACGAGCGAACGCCAGCAAAATGATCAAGTCCTTGCCTTGGGAGAGGAGGATATCGAATAATATCGGCACTGCAGTCGCGGGAGCAATTCGCAGAGGTGATCGATGGCGGGCTTGCAACTGGGCAGATCCTCCAGGATATGAATCACGTTCCTGTTGTCTTCGATGATCCACTTTTGATACAGCGCCTTGCCCTCCGGAGTCGTGCTCGACATTTGCTTCAGCATTTCTTTTTCCTGCGAGGAGAACGACGCCCGTTAGAGGGATTCATGAAAATGCACACGAGATAATGAGACGAAACAAACCTTCGGATCGGTGGCGTATTCTGAAAACTCCTTGAGAATGTGAGTTCTGGGATTGCTTGTGATATCCAAGTAGTGTTTGAATGCAGTTCTGTAGGAACACGGGCAAGGAAAGGGGTGCTTTTTACTGGACTCCTCTGAAATCATCACAGCAGAAAAGTTTATTAATTGCTATTCAGTCAGTGCAACATAATTTCTTCGAGTAAATCGGTACAAAATTTAGGAATTTGGCCCGAGAACAGAAAAAAAGTGTTATCTTTTTTTTGAATCCCTAAAAACGAAATTTAAACTTACCATCGGTGTTCGTCAAAGTAAATATGCGGTTCAAATCGTAATTTAACAACTGCCCAAGTTTTTCTACTAATTCATCATTATTTACGGGGTAGACGGCCAAATGATCACCTGGAATAAAATAAACATAAAATATTTGGCTCCTAAAAACGATCTGCTCAATAAAAACGTGAGTCCTACCGCTGTCGTATCTCATTTTAGATCCTTCGATGTCAAACTCTATGTGCATGCAAGACCTGTCGCCTCCGGTGTGGAGCTCCCGATTCACTTTGATTTCCGACAGGAAAGGATTCTTGGCGTAATGAGGCCTGCGGGCGAATAAAGGCGGTTTGTCAAGTCGCTCTCCTTTCTCACCCCGAAGAGAGGGAACAGACAACTCACGGCCTCTGGTTTTTGAAGGACTGAAGCCTGGCCACCTCCCCCGTGAACACCCGCTCGGGGCCAATGTCCTCGTGCTCGGTCAGGCGGTACTGACGGACGCTCACGTCCTCCCCGGCGCCTTCTATGCCGAAGTACTCGCAGACGGCTGGCCAGAACTTGTCCTTCCACGTGATGAAGTCATCCTCGATGCTGGGGAGCGGAAGGAAGAGAAGAAAGTGTTAGGATGCAGAAATGAGGGAGTCGTCCTCCGTCCGTCCTCCGTCCGTCCCCCGTCTGTCCCCCGTCCGTCCCCGTCCGTCCCGAAACCGGGACTCCGAGTCCGCAAATGTTCACCTTTTTTGCTTTTAACTGTCGGAATAATAAATTTTGCGCCAACTCACTTTGCGTCGTCATCTCCGAGTCCAAGTTCGAACACTCTCGTTGCGCCCAACTCTTCCAATCTTTTGTCGACATAGATTGCAACTTCATTGTAGTGCTCGTAAGTCTTGTTTCCCAAGCCGAATACCTGGCCGGCATAAAAGAAATCCAAATGAAAGACTGTCACAAAATCGGAGCGTAATATTGTAACAGACTTTAGGTGTAAGAGCAGCGCCTCTCCTGAGCAATAATTCAGAAATTAATCATTTCGCAATTCACCTTTTGGGCGTTTTAATGAGGTTTATATTCGAGTTTACCATAAAAACAAAACACATGGGAGACACTGTCCGAATGTGTTGGCTTTGGGATGTCATTCTCTCACTGACAGAGCATTCGGAGATCTGAAATTCTTTTTCGAGCTTAAGAAATATTTGTGATCAGCCTTGAACAGCATTTAGACTAAGATGACCTCCAAAATTATTACATCACCAAAATTTTATCTCTTATTCTATTTAGACCAGAAATTTTATCATCTCTTTTTCGAAGAGGAAAAATTACCCATTCCAAACTTTCAGCTTTCTCGGACGCATTCATGCATAAAGCCTTGAAGGTTCTTTCTGTTTTGGGGGGGGGGGGGAGGGGGATGAAAAGAGTGGACTGTTCTGCCATTCAGACGTTTTCCTCTCGGAAGATAAAAAGGCAGAACATAAGACCGGTGTCGGAAGCGCAGACGGTTATCTCATTCCTGCGACAAATTATGTAAGGGAGAAAGTTGACCCACTGGAGCCCATTCTTGCGATTAAAGGCCTACACTGAGCCTTCTTGGCGCGAACACTCCCATCAATCGTTCCTGCACATCGATGGCAGATTATCTCGTTTCGGTTTTTCTATGAGCGTTCCCTCGGAGAGAGTCGTCCTCGGGCATTTGCTTACAGAACGCAAAAGCGAACGTCCGAAGACATCGGCCTTGAGGTCTTTTACTCGAGCCATTGCTACACTGAGGCTACCTCTTGTTGCGGCCATTAAAAACAAGTTTAATACTTTCGAGGCCACCGCTTTCAAGGGCTTTTAAGGTCACATGGGATCACCATTAACATTCGCAACACTCGCATGTTGAGATGAGACAAAAGAATTGCACCGCTCTCTACTGAACTCCACATAAGTATGCCTTAATCGGAATGCATAATTCAGATGACAACAACCCACAGAGCCCACAGCCCCGAATGTGGTTATTAGTACGCACTGAAACTTTAAGCACTTCCTTCTTTTATTCCCATTTATTTTAATTCCTTCACTAAGTCCAGCCAACCCCGGATTCTCTTTTTTCTCTTTTAATCATTCCTTTCACTTACGGCATAGTTCAGCCCGGTCAAATCGACGTCCGAATGCAGCCACTCGTAGAATTCCATGGCGTTGTCGGTGGGGTCGCCCTCCCCGTAAGTGGCCAGACAGAAAACCGCCAGCGAATTAGGAATGTCTTTTAAGTTCACCAGTTCCTCCTGCGAAAACAAACCATTAAGCATTCGCGTGTTGCTGACTAATGATGACAATAAACGGGTCGATAAAAGATGGGGCCGAACCGATCGCGGTTCCAACATTCGTCAAGAAGGCTTCGTTCACCTGTCGTCTCTTTTCCCACGAAAGCAGTTCGGCGAAATAATAATGCACAACCAAAATATAACCTTAACATTTGATTTCTGGGACAAATCAACAAACCGCTTTTGGTTATTAGTACTAATTAATGAGGCCGCCGGTTATGAAGTTTGCTCAGCCAGTTTTCTCTAAAGATCACTTTGGCTGACCCATTTTTTACAGGCTATCCTCATAAATAATGTTTTTCTCGACTGCTGATTATTTATGAAATCGTGACGACCTGTTTGTGGCGGAAAGCTCTGAATGATGTGTAAATATTTCGACCAGGGGTGTGTGCATGTAATGACCAGTGAAATTTTACATTCGATCCGAACGTGGGCTTTTTTTAGGACGGCTTAAATTATACAACTAAATAATGTATCATTCGAACTTCGTCTGAGACTTTTAGTATTTTCTTCTCGTATTTTCCCTTGTTTTTCAAAGTCTGCCTTTGAATAGCTTTTGACACTGCCTAGAATAAGTTTTTTAAAACCCTCGGCAAAGGAAGCGGAAAAATGGGAGCCGTACGTTCTTCCAATTGGTAAAACCTGCCCAATTCTCGCCCCGAAATTTCACTTTTGCTATTTCCGCAAAATGCAAGCGAATTTCGGAATATAATGCTTTGAGAAATCGGCCCATGAATTGTAATCACATGGCTTCAGGCGAGTAACTGAAGTACAACACTTCTGCTCTTTCTTTTCTTCTCAGTTCTTCATATTCGAACAAATACGGGTCTTTCAATAAAAGTTTTACTTCGAGAGAGAGAGAGAGAGAGAGAGAGAGAGAGAGAGAGAGAGAGAGAGAGAGAGAGAGAGAACGGGAAGAGTCGGATACACTTTCATCTTAATTACCTTAAGCGTAACACTGACTGTGCACATTCTCCGTAGGACTTACCATGTCGCACTCTTCCGGATCTGCGACCATTCCCTTCATTCTGTACCGAATCCCTTCTTTGGCTAACCGTCCGGCGAATTCTTCTCCCGTTCCTGTTTGACTTCCATAGAAAGCGATCAAACTTCTCCCGGAGGTTTTCAGCTTCTGAATGAATGAAGTCTCCGACGTTGGTGGCGCCAAAGTTGACTGCCTAAAAACAGAACGACATTTCGTCAAACATGTAATTGCTTTAGCCACTCAATATTTGTGCGAGCCACGTACTGTATTGAATACGACTTGGTGAAAGACAGTTCGGGCTTCTTTTTTTCCTTGAGCAACCACCAGGCCCCGACTCCGACCAGTGCGAGCAGAAGGATTATGTCGAGAATGCCGAACATGGGTTCTTCTTTGAGGACTTCAGCCCCGGTATCCGCTTCTACCTCCATTATTGTTTTCTGCCAACAAAAAATCATTTCTTATTGTCTTGGAAACTCCTCACAAAACTCCGAAACAATCGCTCCTTGCGAAAGGTAACTTTAATTGCAATTTTTCGTTTATTCGTTTAGACTTCAATGACAAACGACATTCGGTGACAACCGTTTTATTTGCAGACGCTTTGAGTAGAGAGTAGAGTAAAGCTGCGGGCTTTATTCACTTTTCCTTCTCTGATAATTTCGTTTCTCATCGGGTCGAAATTTCGAGGACATTCGTCTACGCCATGATAGGACCCGAAACCATCTGCACGTTTGGGAATCTTCTGGAGTCTACTGCTCCTCCCACTCTTTGCGTGATCCTGCATTTATGCTTGTGCTGACCTCAAGTTCGACAATGACTGAGACCTTGACAAAGCAATACTTTGGCAGGCTCATCCGAGAAAAGTCTTAAATGTATTTTTGCTCCGCCATCGAAAACAAAAGCAGTTTGTTGAGTTGAGTTCTCTCGGCCAAATTAACCTCCAGCCAATTTTCTTAAAATTCGCCAAAAGCAAAGTACATAAGCGTCTAAAAGATAATAAAACGAGAACCATACGCGGAATGATGAAACTGAAAAGTTTTCGTGGATTTTCAAAATTTTTATCGAAATAATAAAGTCAGAATTTTAAGCTAAAAGGGTAGCTTTTGGGTTTGGAAGATTTCCTTTTCGGATATCTATGGCTGGTGCTTTACCGAACAACAAATACGGGTTTGGTTTCTAATCTTTTCTTGAATCATTTTTCCATCAAAAGCAAAATCATTTCACAGACGTAAAATCCAGACTAAAAAAAACAGCAAAATAAAGAGTTGTGTCACCCATAGTGACCCGTGAAGTGTTTTATTAAAGAACCGCGACGCTTGTTTTTTCCAATTCTTCTTTAAATTTTCATATCGCAATTTGACGTCATGACATGATTTTGAAAACAGAGTCGACATTCTAACCGTGTCTCGCGAATATGTAAATAAAGCGCCCCTGTTGTTATCTCGCGCCCCATTTTAACCGCCTTCCACCGGGAAAAGCCTCAGGAAAATCATACTTCATTAGATATTCCAAACGATGAGTACACAGATTCGCAATATTTTCGCAATATTTTCGCAATATTTTCTACGACCATGGCCAACTGCATAACACATCCAAGCACTCACCACAGCACTGTATAAACCTGAATTCCGAAAGGTTTTGTTCGAACTATCGTCGAATTGACACCTGCCATAACTGTCCTTGTAAAAGCCCTCGGCGGGGAACTCGACCAATCTGCACACGCTACTGTCGACGGTCATTGTAACGTTTTGCTGACCGCAGCCACAACAGCTATCAGTTCGAAATCCGACAAAGCAAAAGAAGCAAAAAAGCAAAAAACCGCTTCGAAGGTAGCAAAATGAACTGCCCTCGTCCGCGCTTTCGGCCGATATAAAAGCGAATCTCCACCGGTAGTTGTTTCAAAAGTTTGATGTCATTTCATTTGACCAAGTTCACGGCCGCAGAAATGACGTCAGGAAATTTTTGAAATGGTCATTATTTGTTACGTTTTTCGTCACTGGAAACATAAAAGCGGAAGAATTAGTTTAATAATAATTAATTCCAGCTTTGTCTTGGACAATCTTCCGTTTGTGTAAACAATTGACGCGAATGGGCGTTCGTTTTTAAAGGTTTTATGCAATTTCTGAGAGCCCATACATTTAAATGCATATTTTAGTGTTGACATCGTAAACTGAGAGTTCTTTTCTTTTTGACCCAAATACGCCATTGAATTTCTTGTTCTTTTCAGGCCAGCTATGACAAAATAGTAACTGAAAACAAAAAATACCACACAAAAATCGTTTTATTATTTCTCCCGATTGTATTTTTTAAAACGTTTTTCCTGTTGCCGTTACCTTAACTGTTCATTTTTTAAGAACCAACTAAGGGAAAGTATTGAATTTTAAAGAAAACAGTATGAAAGCTAATACAAATATGAAAGGATGTTACCCGCGCCGGAGAGATTTCAACTGTGAATTCTCTGTAAAGGAAATATGGCGACACATTTCAGGGAGAGAAAGCAAACTTGTTTTGAGGTTGTGTCAGGATCTTTTCGGTCCAAAAGCTTCAGACTTGTCCAAGAAGAAATTCGAGTCACTTCGAACACTCCATTTCCATGAAAACAAAGCGAATGACCCAGTGGGGGTTATTTCTCATTGTGAAGGACAACTTTTATTTGGAAATAAAAGCACGTGGAAGAGAAAAAACTCCGTTAATGGAGGAGTTCTCCCGCATAATTTTCCAGTGAATTTAGGGCTCACAGAAAAGAACTGAAATTACAAATTAAAATGATCAAATCAATTTGGCCGTGACAGCTCAAACATTGAGGTCGACAATGACTTTTGAATCTTTTCGTTTTGACATTCAAAAAGACACGTTAGAACCACTTTTCCTTTGAATTCACACTCACCCCCACACTTGAAGGCCTTTTTCACAATGACAAAAATACATCATCGAACTGCAAAAAATTAAAATGCTTTAAGTAATGCGAGCCCACAATAAAACCAATTCGTTATATATTTTAAATATTTTATTTGTTAACAACTTCAATCGAGAAAATAATATTTTCTGCGAGTTCCCGTGGGTAACTGTTCCATGAGTGCGGCACAAGAGTGCCATATTCCAAGGTTCGTGACACTTCCTAATGACATGCACGAATCCTCACTGATACGGCTTTTACGAATGTTTTATAATGAAGCCTACGTGACTACCGACAGATCGTGAATTATATCAGACCATTACCAAGGTGACTAAATTTCACTTTCCCTTTCTTTGACCACGGTGTCATGGAACCGAAGCGAGTCTCTTTCCTTGCTGTCAAGCTCTGTCAAGCTCTGTCAACCTCTGTCAAGCTCTGTCAAGCTCGCACCCTCGCCGATGGTTTCATTACTAAAGCACCGATGCTCCTCGAGCCGGTATTTTCTGTAAATCTTTTGTAAACAGCCACCGCCAATATTGAAGTACACAATACTTGAAGAAGGACTTTACATTTTGAATAACTATAACGGAATTAGGTTTTCAGGTTAAAACTTTAAGAAATCTTTTTATGCAAACATTGAGAAACAAAATCAGAGGTTTTGGGACGTTTAAAGGCAATACATTTTTTTAATAAATTCCCCAACCACCAATTGAATTGGTAGTTATTTTTCTAATTAATTTTCATTTATTGGAACTGCCTTGGTCAACTTTTCTGTTTAGACTTACAACATAATAATAATATCCCCTGAAATCATTATTCCAAACTGATAAAGAAAACTTCCTTTTTTAGGGATATGAAAATTAAACAAATTTATTCCTGCTTTTTGCCTCTAGAGTCATCCTTGAATGTTTCTTCTTTTTATTCATCATTTTTTACCACTCATTTTTTATTTATTCTTTTTGCTGACATTTTTTAACTAATCCTACTAATTTTGTTAATGTCCTTCCTTCCACTCCCAGTTTTTTAAATCTGACTCTTGATTTTCATTTTTTTTTTTATGTAAATTGACACTGTTTTAAAAAGTTTTTCAAAACTTTAAAAAATCACTCAACACTTTATTTTAATTAAATAATAAATAAAGTAAGGAAGCAAATTATAAAAGTTTAATTTGACTGATTTCTTATTATAAGAATCATCTTAAAAGAAATAAAAAACATTAGTCGGTGATAACTGAAAAACAGAGCTGAAAGTAATTCATGCCAAACTGATTTGGCCTAAACAATTTTTTGGGGTGATAAAACTATTAACAGGATAAAATTTCATTATATTTTAAGTTCATCTACACTTTTCCTTATCAGTTTTATGCCTATCTCTTCACTCATTAAGCAGTAGATTTCTTTATTGATTATTCTTTGTGTACTCTGAATGATGCAAAACTATACTCAATTTTCATCTTTTCACTAACAGAATAAAAGATTGAAATTTTAAAAAATTCAAAAGAATTAAAAAGTCAAATAAGAAAGATGTTGTATTCATCAAAAACATCTATAACAACACATGAGACATTAAAAAATGCAAAACCTTACACAATTTTAAAAAACCATAAAAAATTGTTCTGTCTTTTGCAAAAAAATTGCACAAATAGTCCAATTTAATAATTAGTTAAAAATAGAAAAATCTTCAAGCAATTAACAAAACTGATACATTCCAAATTAAAAATCATGATGTTGCAAGATTTTAATGAAAAAGCAAACTATGAAAACAAAAGTGCTATAATTACCCAGACTTTGATAAAAAAAAATTTTAAATACCCAATTGCACAGAAACTAGAACAAATAAATACAATTTAATTTAGCACTCAAAGTGTAAAAAAAAGGCAAGCCCTGACAAGAAATTTATAGCCATTACATAAAATAGTTTTCAACCCCAATTTTGTTGTTAAAATGCTGACAAATAGGTCAACTGGAGGATATTCTTAAATGGATGACATTAAGTACAAAATTCCACCAAAAATCAGAGCAACTGATGGCTTTTGGTGAATTTTCTGAACGCTTTATTAAACGCAAATTTAGAGAGTAATGAATTTAAGAATTTATGGCATAAAAATATGCGAATATTCATAAATTCTTACACAGTAAATAAAATTTAATATAAAAAATTGCTCAGAAGCACTTTTTAAATATTTCATGGCGCTATTGCCTGATAAAACATTTGAATTTAATTAATTTTTAAATTTTTCATTATTTCTCAAAGCCAAGCAAAATTCAAAATTTTTATAACATTTATATCTGTTAAATACATTCAAATTCTTAATTTATTTTTTAAAAGATTCTGTTTTCCACTGTTTCTGAATCCTCCATACTCACACGATGTGCCTCTTATGAAATTTTAGGATTTTCCTTCTACCGGATATTTTTTAAAGACGGTTACACATTTCACTGAAATATGAGTTCAAATGCTCGGCAAGCAAACCCCGTATTTACTATACTTTTCTACCATGTAATACTACAGCAACTCGTGTTTAATAAATATACAATTAAATTCATGGCAACATAAAAAAATTATAGGAAAACACACTCGCGGATCTTTACAGTTTGACTGCTCGAGTGGGGATTCCGAAGTGCCCTCTGTCGAGAAGTTTTTAAAATTATCGAGATATCGTTGCCTTAGGCTGCCGTGTGCGTTTTCATATTATGGCGAGACTTATCTCATTATTTTGTCGATTATCAATCATTCGGATAAGCAGTTTCTTTTCCCAAACTTACAACCTCTTTTATCATTTTCATGATTCTTTGGTGCACCTAAAATTTTTAGAAAAGAAAATAAGAATACTGCACTCCTTAATCAATGTGCATTTGCAAAAATAATAGCGGGAAATGAGCAATGAACCCTAATTAGCGTAGAAAGACTTCTAAAATATTAAAAATTATAAATTAAGATAGAAGATTTAATATATTTTTCTATATCAAACTGATTTTCTTTTTAAAGGACATTTATCATTTTAATTTAATAATCAGTTTGAAATATTGATGCCTGCAGTAAATCACTATCTCTTTGTTTTAAAATGACATCTAGAAGTTATCTACCTACCTAACAACTTATCTCCGAGTATTATCCGATGATTTTTATCCAAAGTTTCCAATTCACATTTAAGGATCTGTTCAAAGGAAAGCGATGCCATTCGGTGAAAAAGTTCCGTTACTCCTTCGCCTGTTCTGGCAGAAACTGCCCAATATTCACAATTCATTGCTTTTGAGACTTTGACTGCTTGATTTTCCACCTGAGCGTAGACAGCATCTGACTAAACTCAGAAACTACGGTTAATATCCTTCGAATTGAATAAACGAGCGCCTAAATAAAAATATACCATCAAATCCTTTTTTGTGCCCACTAAAAACTTCAGCGGCGTTTCGTTGTTTGAACTTAAAGCTTCGTTCATCCACACGACGCTGTGGTAAAGTGATTTGGCATTGCTCAGATCGAACACCGTGACAATAACTAAAATGGAAACATTTCAAAAATTCGAAACCGTTAAACAATTTTCTTTTGTTTTTTATATTGGAGCTTTGTAACTGAAATTAGAGACTTGACTTTAAAAATAGATAAAATAAACCGAACAACCTTGATAAAAACAAAGTGCTTAGAGCTCAACAATTATTTTAAATGTACTTTAAATAAAAAAAGACGCTTTTACCGTGCGCGCTTCTGTAGTAGGCTGCAGCTATGCACCTAAATCTTTCTTGACCGGCTGTGTCCCATCTGAAAATAGCCCGAAAGTAAAAAAAGTTCTTTCTCGAGTTTTCGAAGCTGAATTAAACTTACATTTGCATAGTAAAAGGAATATTCAAAATGTCAAATTGTTCCACATCGAAATCTACGCCAATTGTAGCTTTGTAACTGAAATCGAAGAGTTGACGACAAAAGCGGTTGACTAAACTTGTCTTCCCGACATTAATATCTCCCAATATAATGGTTTTGCACATCCTCAATCCTGTCGGAATTGAGGAAAGTGTAAGGGAAGAAACTTTTACACGATCGGAAAAATCTGTTTCTTTATACGGAGTTTTATCTGCACAAAACGGCTGAGGAAAACTTTTAATTATATGGCACTTTAATTTTCTGTGGTTTTGCATTTCTGCTGCAGTTTTTCTTTTTAAGTATTTGCAAACCTACTAAATTTAAAGAAAAAAGTAAAGTTTGAAACTACTCTGTATAGTTACTGTATCTTGTAAACGTTGCTAGGGAAATTCATCGTGTCATTAGACAAAAAGGTTCAGAGTTTCTAAAAAGGGGACAAATTGCACGGGGGTTGTGAAATTCATAAAATGAAAATTTTTCCCTTTACTATACTTGATTGATTACGATTGGTTTTTATGATGTGACTTTTAATTCTATTTATTGTTTTGCGAAATAACGCAGTCAGATTATTTCGCCGTTATTAAAGTTTAATTAAAATTTCCCAATGTACTGCTTAATTATTTGAAAACTAAGTCATGTTTTTTACAGGTCTAATAAAGGTTTATCCTAACAATTGATGAGAATTAGTTATGTAGTTATGTAGGAACAAAAGGTTTAAGGAAATTAAAATGTATTTTTTAATTAAAAGTATTTTAAAAGAGCTCAGAAAATCATACATTTCTTGATAAGCCAAATTTATAATCAGATATTATAAAAAGCATATTTTTTGTGTTATTTTTTGACATTTAAAGGACAATGAATACTACTTTTTTTTTAAAAAAACAAATACAATCACTGCTAATAAGATAGTAACTCACACAGTGCACTAAGCACCCAAAAATTAATAAAAATGTTTAAAAAAAAGTGCAGAACTTCAGCAGTTTTTATTTTATTTGTGAATTTCATCCAATACACAAAACCAATCTTCTGATAAGATCTAACATATTATTTTAACTTTTTCTTAAAAAAAATACATGTGGTATTTAATTTCATAAAGTTACCAAGTGATAGCATTCAGTTACCAATTTGAGTTATGTTTGATTAAAAGGCCTGATAATTGATTCCCTGCCTAATAATCATGCAATCAACTTCATCTATTTTTATACTGCTGGTTTTTATGTTGATTTCTTCCTCAAGTTTAACTTGGGCCTTGGAAAGATATCTCAAAGTAATTTCAGCCTGAAAACAATGATTAATTTTATTTTACAAAGCAAATACTCTCAGGACAAATTAGAAATTACCTCTGTAAGCATATGATGAAGTTGAAAAATTGAATGTTTAATTTTCAGAACTTCTTTGATTAAAGCAGCTTCAACTTCATCCCTAAAAATAAGATAACATTTATCTTATGGGCAAAAAGATCTTTAACTGTTCTTTTGTGGCATTTTCAGAGCAGCTGCTCTACTCACTTTACCAATTCCACACCAGGTCTGTTTGAGCGCTTTTCCAGCCTGGTTTCAGCTAAAGCCAAAAATCCTTGTTTTTCTTGAATTGATTTTTCCAGTTGGGATATATTTCGAGTCATATCATTCACTTGGCGAGTTATCTTTAAAAAATTTGAATTTTTAAAAAATTAGTTAATTGCTTAGATTCTGCAGGTGTCAACTATAATGCTCAAACCTCATAATGCTGAGCTTCAAGCCTTGCTTTGGCTTCCTTTACTTCCAATATTCTAGCCTGAAATGCTTCATTTACACTGAAGCATTGTGCTCTCAAATCAGTGATGACTTCCTCTAATATGTTCTTCACATGGGATTGCAGTAATCTGGCATTGTGAATTTTTTTCTCACTTGATTTAATTATCTCCTCTGAGCATCTAAACCATTCTTGTACAGTTATATTCCTTGAAAGAGGGAAATCAGTTTGAAAGAACTGTTTCTCAGTAAAAGCATATTAAGCAGAAAATTAAGAATGCATTGAGTCTATGAAAAAAGTTTTTTTTCATTAATACTGCTTAAAATTAGCAATTGTATAAAAATTGTTAATAAGAAAGTAATTTGATCAATAATCTGCATTCTTGTTTGCAGTGCACTATTCTGGCCAAGCAAATATTTGCCAAAGGAAACGCTGCATGCATACAAAACAGAGTTTGGCAGTTTAAAGATTAACTAAAATTCATTTCAGGTTCTTACGCATTATCCAAATCCTCCTTTCCCTGGTATATGCGCAGGTCAGAGTCGGTTTCCTTCAAATTGAGGCATTCTATTTCTATTGTCAGACAATTGAGTTTCCCTTGGACGTCCCTATTGAGCAAATACAAAGAAGCTCTCAAGTCCCTTTTCGTTTCTTTGGTCTGTTCCAAACACTTTTGCAATAAAATTTCCGCTTCTTTGATTTTTTTCTTTTCTTTTTCCAATTCAGTTTCAACTTCGTCATGAATTAAGTCAATTTTCATTCTTCCTTTTCTAAAAATGAAGGCAAAAGTTGTTTTTCATTTAAAAGCTGACATTTTTTTAAAGGGTTTTCTTTTGAAAACTTTACCTGAACTCCAAACACTTATCGACGATTTCGCCGGCGTTTGTTTTCACGTATTTCATCTCATCTTCGATCCTCTCCCGAAGAATATCCAGAGCTTCCAATTCGTCCTGGATGGATTTCCTTACTCTTTCGAGCTCACTCCTCAGAAATTCTATGTCTTTGATTCTCTCTGTGAATCTTCGATCAGTTTCGAGTTTTGTCTGCATCACCTGCTCTTTGGTTCTGTCCCTGATTCGGTCACTTTGCTCAATTAGTTTTTCCGCGTGAACCCCCCTGTCCTGAGTCATTTTGCAGTAATGCCTGTTATGGCAGAACCACTCATCTCTTGTGTAATAGAGCGCCATTTCCTGTAGTTCAAACCCCTTTATTCTGATTCCTGAATGTAGGGTGTAAAGAAAATTAACTTGGTGAAGTTTTGAAGTTGTTTATCATGCGCTCTGGAACTCCGACCATGGCAACGTTAAGGAGTTTTATTTATAAAAACGCGACTGACTTTGAAGACATGTATATTTTTAAGCTTTACATATAATTAATAATAATTTAAAAGAAATTCAGCCTTAGAAACTGTGGTAGTCTATTCCTTGTCTGAGCGTCATGCAGTCAACTTCGTCTATCTTTATGCTATTCACTTTGATGTTGATGTCTTCTTGGAGTTGAATCTGCACTTTGCAAAGATATCTCAAGGTTGCTTGAGACTGAAGAATGCAAAATAGTTGTCATTCGAAGTGCATTGGAAGAATCATTTATTTTCATTTAAATAAGTTACCTCTTCCAGCATTCTTTGTAAATGTTGAACCATTGTCCTGATGTCCATTACTTCACTCACCAGTCGCGTTTCCACTTCGTCCCTAAAACATTCAGCCGGTGATATCTTATATATCACCGAAATTTATGTGGCCTTTTGGACTTACCTAACCAACTCTACCTGTGGTCTGTGGGCTCGTTTCCCCAGCCGTGTGTGCGCCAGCGCCATGTAGCCCTCCTTGTCAGCAATTGCCTTTTCTAACTCGATTATGTTGCGCGTCATCTCGTTTATTTGTCGCGTGACCTGCAACACCCTTACCTCAATTATCAATCCGAAATAATTTCGGATGGGTTTCACATGAGAAATCAACCTCGAAAAGTTGTTTTTCAAATTTCGTTTTCGCCTCTTTAAGCTCTTCTATTCGCTGACTAAAAGCTTCATTCACGGCGTTGTATTGATTTCTTAAATCGTCGACCACTTCTTTCAAAACTCTGTCGACCACATTCCTAAAATTTCTCGCACTGTTAACGTTTTGAAATCCTTTCAGAATAACTTCGTCGGTATAGTGCTGCCACTCGTGAAAAGCTATGTTGCTGAAATGGAAGTGAACAGTTAAAACGGATTGGAATCGCGCCGGGAGGGCCACAGTTCGCTTACGAGGCATCCAGAGGGGTTGTCCCATGGTACGTGCTGAGGTTCAAGTCTGTCGTTCTCATGTTCAGGCAATCTCTTTCTATGGATAACACTTTCATCTTGTCCTCCAGATCTCGAGTGAGTAAATACAACGTTGAGCGTAACTCCCTCATGATCTCTTTTACTTGTTCCAGGGTTCTTTGAAGAATCATTTCCCCGCCATCGATTGTTTTGATTTCTTTCCTGAGTTCGACTTCGACGTCGTCCTGAACCAAATCAATCCCCAGTCTGCCTTCTCTGTCGCAATTTGCAAAAAATATTTATTTTACTTCGCAATTCCAACTAATTTCACATTCAATACTTAAGCAAATAAATAAGAAGGAATTCATGGGAAATAAAATTACTGAAAGTTAGCCTGACCTCATAATTAGGCATTTTTGCGTCCTCGTTTTCCCGGTGGTTCTGATTGAATTCAACGCATCTTGAATCCTTTCTTTGAACACACCCAATGCTTCCAGTTCAACCTGAATAACAGTCCTCGATCTTTCAATTTCTTCTTTTACGAATTCTATGTCGAATATTTTTTCTTTCATTCTCAGCTCTGTCAGTTCTTTATTACCATCCAATTTTTCTTTTATGTTTTCCCTGACTCTTGTGCTTTCATCGAGGATCCTATCGGCCAGCAATGTTTGGTCATCCGCCGTCCGGAATCTTTGGTAAATGTGACGGTACCATTCGCCATAGGAGAAGCGTTCGGGTGGCGGTGGAAGGGCCACCGTGGACTTCGGGAAAAGATTTTGAACGTTTCTGTCCATCCTCACATTTCGGGAATAACCAAAAAATAATTTTGTGTTACTTGCCCTTTTAAACAAAACATTCGTTTCTATGGCGATATGAAAACATACGGGGAAAAGTTTTGCAAATGGCAAAAAGGGAGCCGAATAACGAAAAATTAATTAATATTAATAAACAATAAAAAAGCTCCTTTTTAACTTTTCACCTCGGTATTCGATTTTTCTTTACCGGGTGACCCGAGGTCAACAGTTTAAGGCATTGACCTCACAAATTGGCAACCGGTTCGTTAAAATGTACCACTTTTTATGAAAATGCTAATTAATTAACAGCCGCGTGCCGTTTGTGATTTATGACAGAATTTGTGTGCTTTAAAGTATTTATCATAAATAATTTAAATTAGAAATCATACTATTATTTCGTGCTTTCAAAAGCTTAGAAATATTGTGTAAGTATTACTATTAATATGATCGCTATACTTTCGTAAAGGTTCTTTCAAAAAGAACGCGAGCGTTTTAACTGTATTTCTTACAGCTGGTTTCATACAGATTTATTAAAATAAAATTTTATTACTAATATTGTTATCGCTGTGCTATGTGTTCTCTTAATTGCTTACACTTTTCATAGATTAAATAATATATTATTGTAAAATAAATATTATTTATAAAATGGAATGTCTTTTTTTAGGAATAAATTGTGTTTTCAGAATTTGAACATGCAATTCTAATAATTTAATATCATTAATTTTAAAAAGTTATATATGTGATTCGATGGCCTCTTCAAGAAAGTTCAAGTTAGGTGAGAAAGTATTTTTAAAATTTTAAGCGGGAGAATTAACGTGGCATTAGACAAATCACGAAATGCATTTTCATCGTGGCGCTGGATGCGATCCTGTCAAAAATGGTGTCGTAAAAGTTTGTGTTGGATATTTGTTTAAACGCTTTACTTCATTTTTGTATGAATAAACTAAGAAAGAATTAAAAATGAAATTCTCTTGAGCTGTGAATTATTAGACTGAGAGCATCATTTAAAAGCAAAATGGCCTCGACAAATAAACGCCCAGCGGAAGATGTTACCATCAGCGGCCAACCACCCATTAAAAAAGTACAGTTCGAACCGATTCAAATCGGGCCAATTTCAATGTTGGAGGAACTAGACATTAAAGTCATTCAATTTCAAAATAAAAAACTAGCCCAAAGGCTGGAACAGAGGCACAGGATTGAGGCTGAGCTTAGGCAGAGGATAGAGCAATTAGAAAAAAGGCAAACCCAAGATGATGCAGTCTTAAATGTTGTTAATAGATATTGGAATCAGTTAAATGAAGACATAAGAGTTCTTTTGCAAAGGTTTGATGCAGAGACAGCAGATGAATCAGAAAATAGAAGTAAGTATTTATTAATGAACAAATTACAGTTAAAATTCAGGAATTTTGTTTGTTATTTACAAAAAATGAAAATATTTTAAATGGAAAAAATATTTGTTTCATTATCATTTAATGAATAAAAAGTCATAACATATTTTCTTTTGCAGGTTGAGCCAAAAATTTAATGTTGTCATTTTAATTAAAAATTAAGGATAGTAATTCAAGCTAATGTTGCGGAGCAGACAAAACTGAAATTTGTTTGAATGTTTCAGATGAAAATGAAGCAACAACATCCTTTTTAATGCAATTATCAACATGGGATAAAGAGGAGTTAGATGATAAATTAGCCAATAGGGTTCAGGTATCAAAACGAGCTGTTGCCAAAGTGATACAAGCCTTCGACAGACTTATGCAGAGGAATGAGAAAATAACATTAGCACTGAAGGGAGAGCTAGATGGAGGTCATTTGTGGAATCTTCTACAGTCCTGTCCTGTAGAATGTATGCTTATGTTTTAAATCCAGTGCTTTGAAGACATGTATTTTGGGATTTTTACAAGCTTTTTTGTAATAGATAATTGGGGCTGTGGAGTTTGTTTTGAAAATGTTTGACTAATCGGAATTGTTTGTTGTTTGATTTTTTGATTAAAATATTTTAAACTTTTTACTAAAAAGCAAACAAACAAAGCTTTTCCAGGTGGTAATTTTAGCAGTTTTGAAATAAAAGTGCCTTTAGAAAAAAGAAAACTCTAAAATTTAATTTACGAATGCTATATTGCATGAAGTATTTTAGTAATGGCTTCACATAAAGTAGATTTTAACTCATTTGCATCAAATCTTTATTTATTATTATAATTTTACTTTAATTACTGCTCATTCTATTAGAAGATGTATGTATTATTATGAAGAAGTCTGGAAATGTAGATACACAGTGAAAATAAACTGAGTTGATTATATATATTTTTTGAAGCAGAAGCATAATTTATTTTCATGCATTTTTAATATGTTGAGAATGAAATAATATTCAGTAGCAGAAGAGCTTATTTGGTGTGCAAATGCAAGTGGGTTAAATGATTTGACTCCACTCCCATACCAAAAACCAGTAAAAGATTAGAATTTAAAAAAAATTATTATTGCTGCTATCTTTTTTCTTATTTCAAAGCATTGGATAGAATTATTTTATTTATTTTGCATGACTTATGCTGCAACAGTGGGAAAGCTGTTTAATTTGCTCTTTAAAATTCACGTTTTATTGATTGAATCAGGAAGAGATGAACGTGAGACATTTTCAAAACAACTTTTTCTGAGTGCGTTTACATTAAAATGAAAATAATGGCGTCTTAAACATAAAGCTCCACCTCTTTTCAACAGAGCATAACTTCTTTGCTTTCTTTAGATGAAAAACCAAACATGGATGAAACCATTCGGCAGGCCAATATCGATCTCCAAGCTGAGAACAGAAACCTCCACACACTCAATACATCACTTCATGAAAAATACCACACCATGTCCCTCAAGGTATACCAAAGTTACATGCCACCTCCTCTGATTGGATAGTTCCACCTGTAAGGTCTCTTCGTGTTATTTTTAGATGTCAGAACTACAGGATTTAGTCAATCAAAAGGACACGGAAGCTGCGGAACTGAGGAACCAAATAGATGATATGCAGTACGAGCTGTTGAAAGTGACCGCCCGAAACGACAAATTGGAAAATCATTTAGCCGAAGCGATTGAGAAGATCAAAACCTACAAGCAGATTCAGTCGGAAGAGAAGGGCCCCGAAAAGGGAAAAGCGGTCGTGACGAGCGTTTCTCAGAAAAAGGTAATGGGCTCTTTGGGGGAGTGCAGTTCTCTTCGGAAGACCCACACGTCCGTTTGCGTTTTCAGCTGGAGGAACTGCAGAAGGACTTGGAAGAGCAACGGGAATTGGCGAACAATCGACTCCAGGAGTTAGATAAGCTGCATCAGCAGCACAGAGAGACTCTCAAAGAGGTGGAGAAACTGAAGATGGACATCCGACAGTTGCCGGAGTCGGTCGTCGTCGAAACGACGGAGTACAAATGCTTGCAGTCGCAGTTCTCGGTTTTGTACAATGAATGCATGCAACTGAAAACGCAACTCGAAGAGACCCGATACGCTCTGCACAACTCGAAGAACAATCATTTGCGTCAAATAGAAGTCATGGAGGTGATTTAAATTCGGCTTGCTTTCTTTCTTCTCTCCTCCAGTCTGACCGATCGGATTTTCATTTCAGAGTGACGAGTTGACGAACCAGAAGAAACTTCGCTCTGAGGTTATAGTTCTGGAAGATGCTTTGGCGCAGACGAGGAAGGAATACGAAATGCTGAGAATCGAATTCGAGCAGAATTTGGCCGCGAACGAGCAGACGGGGCCGATCAATCGGGAAATGCGGAATTTAATTACGTCACTTCAAAACCACAATCAGCAACTCAAAGGGGAAATCCACAGATACAAGCGGAAGTACAAGGAAGCCAACAGCGAGATTCCCAAGGTAGAATCCTTTTACTCATTGGAGGGTTATCCGACTGGGGTTACATTATAAAAATTTCTTCCAGCTTCAAAGACAGATAGAAGAACTTCAGTCTCGTCGAGGGCAAGTGGACATAAAGGCGGAAGTGAAGGACGATCCGCCCAAACAGGAGGAATCGTCGCCTCCTGGGGACCTCATAAAAGAGGACCAGGACATAGTGAAACCGGAACACTCCGACGAAACAGCCGAGGTTAGTTAATCCCGCTGAATATAGCCGGATTCCGAGCAGAGAATGACATGAAACCTTTCCAGGGCGAGGAATCCGTGTCGGAGGGCGATAAAGACAAGCAGACGCTGACATCTCCCGGCGCGAAGAAAGAAAAGGTTGCGGAGGCGAAGAAGTCGGAGAAGGATATTAAAAAAGAAGGGACGGGTGCCAGCCCGGCGGCGGGAGTGAAGGCAGAGGGGAAAGAGCACCATAACTCCAACAGCCCTCATCAGAGAGGGAAAATGCCCGACTCGGATTTGGTGAGGGATTTGAAGGCGCAGCTCAAGTGAGTTTTCCATCCGGGGAGTGAAAGAGGTCACGTTCTGCTTAAGCTTCTATTTGACGTCGTCCGGGATCGGTTTCAGGAAAGCCCTGAACGAGCAGAAGGAGATGAAGCTGTTATTGGACATGTACAAGGGAGTGAGCAAGGAGCAGCGCGACAAGGTTCAGCTAATGGCGTCGGAGAAAAAGACGAGGGCGGAGTTGGAAGAATTGAGGCAGCAGCTGAAAAAGATTCAGGAGAGCAAGAGGGAAGACAGGAAGAAGTTAGCGGAGGAAGACGCCATTAGAAAAATAAAGCAGTTGGAGGAGCAGGCGTACCAACTGCAGAAGCAGGTGGCCACGCAAAAGCAAGCGGACGGCAGTTGGACCGGACACAGTAACTTTCACCTCATGCGGCCCTTCGTAAGTTTGCTTTTGGCGGTGGGAAGTCTTCGGGAAGGAGAACCTTGACGCGAATCCATTTTTCAGGAGGAGGAAGCACTTCTGAACGAAATGGAAGTGACGGGTCAGGCGTTTGAAGACATGCAGGAACAAAACTCGAGGTTGATTCAGCAACTGAGGGAAAAGGATGACGCCAATTTTAAATTAATGACTGAAAGGATTAAATCAAATCAACTTCATAAGTTGTCTAGGGAAGAAAAAGAGGTTTTAAAAGAGCAGGTGAGGAGTCGGGACATCAGCAGTTGGGCGGCTCACAGCGTCTGCATTTGGGTGATGTTTGTCTCATTTCAGGTCTCAACATTGACAACGCAAGTGGAAGCAACGAACGTCGTCGTCCGCAAACTGGAAGAAAAAGAAAGAATCTTGCAAAATGCATTGGCCACTGCTGAGAAGGAGCTGAGCATTCGACAGCAGGCGATGGAAATGCACAAGAGGAAGGCCATCGAAAGTGCGCAGTCGGCCGCCGACTTGAAACTCCATCTGGAAAAGTACCACGCGCAAATGAAGGAGGCGCAGCAGGTGGTCGCAGAGAAAACTAGCGCGCTTGAGGCGGAGGCCTACAAGACCAGAAGACTGCAGGTGAAGTGTTGTGGCAGTGGCCATGTGACCCTTTGACAACTTTAAGTTGTATTTTTCCGACGCTCTTTTATAATTTCGTTAACAGGAGGAAATGGCTCAACTGCGGCGCAAAGCGGAACGTATCAAAAAGATAGAGCTCGCTGGCACACTCGACGAGGTGATGATGGAAGAGATCCGGGAATACAAAGAAACTCTCACCTGCTCCTCTTGCAAGGTGAAGAGGAAAGACGCCGTTCTGAGCAAGTGCTTTCACGTCTTCTGCTGGGACTGTCTCCGCACTCGCTATGAAACGCGTCAGAGGAAATGTCCCAAGTGCAACGCGGCCTTCGGGGCCAACGACTACCACAGACTCTACCTTTCCTAATAGGCAACCGGTTTATTTCAGTGAACACTTCTCGTCGTCAGCTCAACACGTTTCTGGTGTTTTAACTTTTAAGTTAATTATAGAATAAAACAGTACGGTTTATGTCACGTCCGAGCGACGTGCGTTTAGCCCTTTTAAGATTGCCGGCAGGTAATTTACACTTTACCTCCATTATTTCTTTATGTTTTTTGACTCAAAACTGACGTTCGCTCGTGGCAGTGGTGAGCCAAAGCCATAAAATGGCGAAGCTTCGCTTTTGACTCTTAAGACGTTTGCAGTGATGAAATCTTCATTTCGCAAAATCAAATGTTTGGAAAAGATTGTAATCTAATACGAATTAAATTAATTAGGGTGACTGAATTAGTTTATTTTTTTTGTAACCTTTAACTGACATTTGTTGGTAGAAAGTACGAAAATTCTCGAAACAAAGAAAAGGTACAGTTAACACTTTTAGGGACTGTTTTCTTCAGATATGCATTGCTGCATTGCATCCTACTTTGCCTATTTAGCTGATTTTTAAATAAAGTTTTAAGATAATTATAAAATAATTTCTTTGAATAATATCTAAAGTGTTAGCTGTTATTCTATATTAATATGCTTTAATATTTTATTAGTATTTAGTCTTTAAAAGTTATAAAACGCCTAAAAATCCTATTTGACATTTCTAAAAATTCGTATAAATCAATTGTTTAAGTAAAAACTCATTATAATAATTAAAAACAGTAATATTATTTAATTAAAAAAAATTATAATAATTAAAATTTTCAACAATACTAAGAGTGCATTTTATTCATATGTAAAGAAGTTTATAGAAATTACAGAAAATATACAGTCCGCAGAAATTATACAGTTTGAATCTGAAAGTTTCACAAAAACGTGGGGCCCTTAATATGTTAATCTAAATGTAACGGTGAATAAATAAAGGCGAGGACATTAAATAAATATATTCTCAAAAATATAACAAATAATTGATCGTGTGACTGAGTGAGGTAATGGAGAGGAGATTTTTCAGTCGAAAAGCAATTCTGAAGACGGATCCCTTCCATTCAGTGCTTTCTTGTGGTCCATTTTCGTTGGCGCAGAGTTGGCGTTAACGTCATTGACAGGCGTTTTCTGGAGATCGCAGTCTTTTAGCTCGTGCTGAAGTTGGCTCAGCAAAGGGCACTGATCAACCACGTTTTGCACCGAATTCAAAGCCTAAAACACAACATCAAATTTTGATTCTCCGGCGCAATGAAAACTAATAAAAACTCATAATCACTCACTCCCAACGCATTGTCGATTATGGCATAGCGCTTTCGCATTTCGAAAACCGCCAGTTTTTGATTTTCGCCGCAAAGCGCTTTCACTTCTTCCAACTGAGTGATTCTCGTGTTCAACTGGCATCGAGCGTCTGTGAGTTCTTTCTGGAGATTTTGCAGACTGCTTTCCAGCTTGAGCACGTTCTTCTTCGATTGGAGTAACTGTCCCGTGAGGTCGTCCCTGAAATTGAATTAAATGCTGTCGTTTCAACCGAACAAGATGATTAGAAAGCTTTCCAGGGCTGCCAACACGAACCTCTCCCCCTGAAGTTCCTCCACCTGTCGCTCGGTTTCCTCCTGAATTATCCTGATGACTTTCAGCAGTTTCGTCACCAGATTGTCCACGTCGACGATTTGGTCCACGAGAGAATTCACCTGGATCGGAATGATTTCATCCAAGGCCACGCATCCTTCGTTTTTCTCCGCCATCTGCCGGTTGAGAATGGCGTTGGAGAGTTTCTGCAGCGAATCGCTGCGACTCAATTCGCTGTCGTCTTTTGGCTCGGCCGCCACTCCATTGACCACTTCTTTCTCGCAACTGCTCAAATTCGGAAGAGAAGAATGTTCTTCTAAGCAGTTCTCCAAGTTTGAACTGTGCTCCACTTCCGTGTCGAAAAATGTTTCGTTTTGATCTGAAATCATTTACGATATTTATAAGAACCCAAGATTGCATAAAATTATACGTAACTGTATAACTGTATTTTTCTCATTTTACAATTTTGGGATACATACATAATACAAGCTGGGAAAAATGCATTGGCAATATGGCTGACTTCAGTCAATGTTTTTCTAACATTAAAAAATGAATGTAAAAGTACCTGGAAGTTTGTTCAGTTGGATGTTTTTCTTGGGAGCGAAGGACGACTGTGCAGCATTTTTAATGGCGCTCAGCACAATCTTAATGAAGGATTCTCTTTTCGTTTCGCTCCCGAATTGGGGCTCCGATGGCGTTTCTTCCGGTGAACTGTTCTCAGATTTGTTGTAAGCTTCATTGTGGTAAATGACGTCCTGAAACGAGACCGAGAAAGCGTGAAATTAAAGTCCGTAACAAAGGCGTGGGTTCATGCAAACAGAGACAGCAGTCTTATTATTCCAAGTCAGCGAATTCTGCTGCAGAAAACGCTTTTAAAGGGGTCGAACGAACGAAAAAGATGTCTTTCATTGAAAGTAAAAATAAGTGAAAATATAACTGTCCTCTAACAATTTTCCTTCGCAAGACCCCGACGAGAGTGAAAATACTATGAACATTCCAAAAACGACAAACAGTTGACAAAGCTATTCCAAAGAGTTGTTGATAGCCATTCAGTGTCTGCCACAAGACAGGAAGCAACCAGAAAAGAAAGAAATCTTTTGAAAGCGTCAAATACCAAAAGCAGGAGGAACTTACCAATAAAGCGTTTCCAATGTTTACAAAATAAATTGCACAATAAAAATTATTTGATATATACATACAGATATTGATATATACAAAAAAACTGAAGATGAGAAAAAGAGTAGAAAAGGAATGAAAGTTACGATTGTTTTCCATTTATTTGAACATTATTTCAGCGAAGACGGCTCAGAACAGTAAATAAATAAAAAGGTCAAATTGTTAACAATAATAAAACCTAATGAAATAAATACATTAAAAATAATCGGAAGATTGGGTTGTACAAATAAGGGGGGAAATTTCTGCGATGAGATACCGCCGTTGACATTGGACAAATTATAACAGGTGTAAAGCACATATGATACAATTCAATCCCCTTTTTTAAAATTAAAACCATTTTTATTTAAACCGATCGCCATTGCTCTGCTTTGGTAAATAGTTTCATTCAATCCTCATTAAGTATAATATTTAAATTAAACTTTCTTTTATTTTTTTACTTAATATTCTTCTGCTATTTAATTACACCTTAAAAAACTAACTCTTAGGTGAAAAGTTTTTGGCGGTAACACAAATTCCAGTTCCACCATTTCACGGAGAGACAAAATAATAAAAAAAAAGCAAAAGCGGGTTTGAGATTCGGAGAAAAAACGTAAACAAAGACTCATTTCGCAAAGACTGTTTCCAAAACACAATTTCTTTTTCTAACATTTATTTATCCTCCAAGTTAAACAGATTTTGGCCTCTGTCGGCTTCTCATCGGAATGCAATCCCTTTAATTATCCAGAAAGCACTCGTGCTCTGACCGTCAGCGGAAAGAGATCGGCGTTCTTTCCGCAGAAACTTAATGGCCATCAACAACTGCGGAATCCGATTGTTAGGCTTTGTGCCAGGAAACGAAGAACATCTCTTGGGAGCGTCAGTTCACGTAAATATTGCATTGATTGAATTTAACGCTGTTTAGATTAATCGTAACGTTTTTTATTTCTTTTGGAAGCTTTCCGGTGCAACATATAATATTTGCTTTTAAAAATCATCGCCATCAGTCCACGCTATTAGGAATTCGCAGATGAGCTTATCAAACAGAATTTATTGGTACTTGATCATGAGCGTATAAATATGTAAATCCTCAAGAAAATTATTAGCACGAGTTAACTTGAATGGGAACTTCATTTGCATGTACCTCGAGGTCCTTCTCTTTGATGTTGCACGAGATGGACAACTGCTCGACCAAACCGTCGAGCCTTGCCCCGAGCCCTGAGAGTGCGACAGCAGCAGCTGACACGGCAGCACCTTGCTGGACCAAAACGTCGCGACTCCTCTGGTCCAGTCCTACCAGTTTTGCTTCCAAAGACAAGTTCTCTTGTCTGCAAAGTAAAATCCCTTGTTACGATTGCCGATGCCACCGCGTTCAATGTCGAATAGAGAGCTCACCTTCTTTGCTCGCATATTCTAACCAAATGTTTGCATTCTTCCTGTTGTTGTTCCAAAAGAAACTGCTTTTTAGACACTTCATTTCTTAGTCTGATCAGCTGAAAAAGATACAAACAGAATAAATTTAACAATTATGAGAACTATTTTATGAATAGGTTTTTTAAACCTTAGAGTTTAAAGATAACCGTTAGAAAATTTTCCATAATGGCGGAATTTAATGCTCAAAATGACCGATAGTGGCGCTGCATTATGCCGATATGTGAAACTGATTTGTTTTTACGATTATAATTGTATTTGATTAATATAAAACGATTCAGAAATTATTAAAATATTCCAGACCCATTCGTGGTAATCCTTCCTCTTCAATTAATTTAAATTAACATTTAAAAAGAGGCTTTAAGAAATCTCAACTGAAATTCAACCCAAAAATATCCCATTTTGACAGCTGAAATACGTCTTCCTCGAAATCCCTTATTTGTTGTCTTCTTACAAAAGCAACAGTAAATAATTTAAACGCAAGTCATCTAATGCGTATAAATTATAAATTCATTAATAACGAGCCGTATTTTTGTTTTAAGCCCTGCCCTTCACAAATCTTCGATGCATAACGAGCTAAATCAACCCAAAATTACCCACGACAAAAATTCAAAGCCCAATCATTAATATTAATGATTCCGTCAGTAACGCCCGAGAGGAGTTCCTTTGTTCAAAAACTTGACAATGGGGCTTCGATAAAATATTTTTTTTTACAAAAAGGATTTTTTAGCAGAGTGCACTTACTTCCTGTTCCGTATCCAGAAGTGATTCCGAAAGCGCCGTCTTTTCCGCTTGCAAAAATTCCTGCAGTTCTGAGTATTCTTCTTCTATTTCCTGCTGTTGTTGAAGCAAGTTTTTCTGGGCGGCCAAACTTTTCTCCAAATCCTGACAAAAAAGTATTAAAAAATCGTTCATCGGTCTAAATTAATAAGACATAAAAATCGTATGTCTAAATAAATAAGTCAAGTGCTGAACAGTCTGTACTGTTTCAGAGCCCAGAGACAATGGCTGAACACCGTAAGCAGTGGCTGCAGTCAAACGTAAAGGACAAAAGCGGGAAATTCGAGAAGTTCAAGCATAAGTCTGAAGAGTGGAATCCGATACGTTTTGGTAAGAGGAGGAAATAAAAAAGAAAAAATAATGGCAGAACTCATGAATGTTTAAAAAGATGTAATTCTTAGCAAAGGCGGAAATGCAACAGCTCCGCAGTCGATAACACGACCAATTGTCTGCATTTATTTTTCCTTTTTATTCCGAATTACGGTTTTATTGTATTCAACATTCCGTTAGTTCTTCATCTATGGTTGCCTTTTCATGGCAATTCCCTGCCAATATTTCACACGAATCTCGAAATTCACGAGAAAATGTATTTTTAATTAGTTCGAAAACACAACAAAGATAAGAGAAGCTAATTTCCCTTTCGGGGGTCTTACCCTGTTGGCGATAAGCCTGAAATGACGAAGCTCCGACAGCTCCTCCTGTTGCTTCAGGACCGTCAGCCCCACCGCCTGAAAATGCTTTTCCAGTTCGTCGAGGCCGTTTTCGCCTAGTTTGACCTGTTCCGTTTCCGGATACCCTAACAGTTTGCAAATCCTCGAAATCATCTTCTGTTTCTCCGCTTTAAGTTCTTCGTTCTCCGCTTTCGCCTTCTCGACTTCTTCACTCTGCTTCGCATAATCGCTTTCTATTTTCTTCAGTCTGTCCTTCGCTTCCGTCTGAAACCAGCATTAAATCATTGTAAAACGGTTAAGAGAATTTGGAAAAGTGAAATCGTGACATTACTTGAATTCCTTTGTTTTCCTTCGGAGACGGCGACTCCGCTGGTCTGTCTTTTATGAAAACACCCGCGCTCGTGGTGCTGATGTCCTCGCTGGTTATCACCGTCTGCACACCAGTTTCGTGGTAAATTGTGATGGTGCCAGTCCCCCTCCGCGTCCGGGGGTACGGTGGCAGACTTCTGCAGGTGGAGGGACTTTCCTTTTCTCTCGACTGCTGTCGCCTCAAGGTCGCAGCTCTGTTCAGACTAGGTTCCCTGGTTACAGAGTGACTCCTCGAAAGCACCCTCTGCATGACGGGAAGGTTGAGAGCTTCGGCCGACTTCTTTTTCGCCCTTCTCGGCAACGTCCCGTATTTATCCAGGGCGTTTGACTTTCCATCTGACAGCTTGGAGTTTCCTCCGTTAAGTGAAGAAGTCATGCTGCAGGACATTGAATTCAGGCTGACTTTTCGCGATGAATCCGCCGCACTCGACACCCTTATTCGAGCTCCTCCGGGTTGACTTTTCTGACACGACGACCACTTGCCGCCCTCACTTTTCGTTTTGTTCCCTTTAACTTCGCATTTCCCCGAAGCGGCGGTCTTAACGTTCCGCCCGACAGAGTAGGATTTTGAACCCGCACAGACTTTCCCCGCAGTGCTGCAACTCCTAACGCAGCTCGAACCTCTCGCGCTGCTGAGGGATCCCGTTGGTTTATCATGCGCACTAGTTCTCGCACAGGATTCGGATCTGCGGCCGGTCGAGGGTTTACCCTTTTCGGACTTTTTGGCCTCGTGCAGTCGATTGAAGTCTATGGGCCGGGTTAGCTGGTCGGGTGTGAGCGCTTCGTGGGTCGAAGAAGTTTCGCTGCAGGATTCGCTGGTGCCTTCGCCGTCGTAGCCCTTTTTTTTGCGACAGATTCGAGATCGGTCGTATGTCTTTTTGGATTTCCAGCAACCGTTGGAGCCTTGGCTCGCGCAGTTGTTCACCTTCTGCACGCGGCTTTTTTCCGAGCTTTCACTCTCGCATTCACTTCCCCTGTCGGCTTCCGGTTCGGAGGAGTAACTCACGAGGCTGGAACCGCAAGACTGTATTGGAGTGAACCTGTCGCTGTTGCTACCGTTTCTGCTCAAAGCCCGAATCACTTCGATTCCGCTATCCGTTCCGTCATTGGTGTCTTGAGTGATTCCGAGGTCGTAGATATTATCACTGTTACGACTTTTATCAAATGAACGACTAATTAGTTGATTGTTGTCTCTGCCGACAGGTAAATATAAGTTATTGTAATTTGCTTTGGCTTGGCCATCAGTCTTATTGAATGAGAAGGAGTTTTTACATTCTTGAGCGTTTAACCCATTCACTTTTCCAATTTGCAGGAGTTCTGTCGGAGATCTCTTATCGGGTGAGTTAATGCTTTTCTTGTTGCAGGTTCCTGCACCGTTTACGAAACCCTCATATTGAATCGGAGACGTTGCACTGTCCATGGCAGACATTTAATGCATCTGGAAGTAAAGCATCCGGGATTAGTCTTAAAAAAGCCGTCGACCAAATGCTTTTAGGGAATCTTAAATATCGATTGCCCTGAGCAATCAGTCACCATTCCGTTTCCTGTAATGTCTCCTCAACAAATAGCGAAAATAACTCCGAGCACAAAAGGAAACAAATAGTTTTCAATATCGAACTGCGCAGCAACAGCTGTAAAAGCTCACTATAAACAATCCACCACTGCGATCTGCGGTCTCGAAATTAACGGTATGGTTAATTATTTCTCGGCCAATCGAACGTTCTAAGTGCAAAATAGGATCAGTTAATTAAATTAATGAGTTCCAGCTTGCTTCATTCATTTTCAAATTTTCAAATTTACACTTTTAAGGCGCACACCAGATGATGAGTACCCGAAAGAGTGCTCGATTTCACGGACTCAGCAATGAAAACCTTCAATTAAACCAATAAAACTCCATGTGCATCTCACGGAACAATTTATGTCCGCCCAATTGGCAGCAGGGCGAGGCCATCCCGTCAAACAACGACAGTCAGCAAACTGGAAAACAATACCCTCTTCAAGGACCCCCGACACGAATGCAACTCCACCCTCCCCTCCCTCCCCCGTTCACCTGAAATGTCAGCGCTCGCTCTTCGCTTTTACGAGGTTCTCGTTCCCCGCGAATAATCGCAATTAAGATGTTAGGCCCGTTTAATTAAAACGTTAATGAATCCTTAGCGAGTATTTAGACGTTCTAATTCTGAAAATCCCGGAGTGGGGCATTCTATCGCTGTGACAGACTTCCCTTTCTTTTTCCCCAGAAAAAGCCCCATCCCCTAAAGAAGGGTGAACAACAAAGAACCTGACGATCTTTCAGCACTTTGCAGCAAATGTTTTCTCAGGACAAATTGGTTCCCTCTGTCGCCTCACGAGACTTGAATAAATGCTGAAGCAGCCACTGTGCCTTGGCCGTTATTTTTAAAAAAATGTTCGTCTTTTATTTTTAAGATATGCCAGGAATTCGTGAGGAAAAAATGTGTCGGATTTTGAGTTCTGTTGCCGCCGTGTCAAAGACATGTTTAAACATAAACGCAACACCTGATTCAAAACTTGCGACTATTTTTAGAGTGCGTGTGCAAGGATTTTGAACCTTGTTTGTGCGTGTGCGCTTTTTATAAATGTATCTGCAACGGCAGCTGCAGGATTATCGCTTCCGAGCTTTTAAGTTGCGGTCGAGCCTCTCTTTGACCGCTTGGCAAGCTCACATGGGAAATGCGAGGAGTGTCCTTTAATTGATTGCACTTTCGATGGGGTCTGCTTTGGTTTTCTTTTATTTCTAACCGAAGTGACTTTTTCTCCATCATTTGAGTCCGCCATTCGATCTGTCCAAACATTTGATTCTCTCAAATGCCTCTCTCTCACAACGATGCCCTCACTTACCCCCAAACAAACAATCAGGTGACGGTTTGAGAGCGTTAATTCACCACCAAAGTAAAATTTTGTTTATTAGCGAGCCCTCCCAAAGTCTGCGCTATGCTTTCCTTTGCTTTTCAGTCTTCCCTTTCTCGGATCAAATAAATGCTCCAAGTCCTTTTAAAAATAAGCAAACGCGTTTGTTTACATGTTCGCGTTGGAGAAACAGAAACGTACAGCGATGCTGAGACTAGTTTTCGTTAAGGTGAAAATTTCCCCTTGAGATCTAATTCGAATTCTTGAAGTTATGCATTTGGTTACTTTGGTTACTTTAAAAGTTTTCTACTGCTGAGGTCAGTGCCAAAGTTCCGGGTAAGTGGGCGACGGAATTCAGAGAAAGATTGCAATGTTAGGTTTCAGCCATTATTGACTTTTCAATGAACCTTTCAGGTCTGAAAGATTAGAAAACAAAATTAATTTGGCGATATTTTTATAAATTGACTAATTATACGGTTTTCACCTAAATAACCATTAGACAAAAATGCTCGAGCAGTTTCGCATCAGTTACAAGAAAGACACCACTTTCAACCTTCATTTTTGCTGGTGTATCATTCGCCTGAAACTAATAATAGGATTAGGACTTATTATGTTTGTGGCGACGTACTTTTGCCAATTTTGAAAATTTCCTTTTACGTTTACATCCGGTTCTTCTTCTGATGCAAAGGTCACAGATTTAACATTTCCCAAAAGAGTGAGGTTTTCTAAAGGACACGACGCCGCTCCTCCCCTTAACCCTTTTCAATTTACACTCAATCTTAGTGCGCGGAAGTATTAAATTTTTATTATGCGCCTCTCGACCGTTTAAATAAATTATTCAATTTTTTAAATTGAAAATGTCTGAGCTCTTGTGACTTATTACCTTTGACCCCAAAAGGACTTTTATGAAGAAGTGTTCTTTCAATAAAATAAATGAATCGATGTTCGAACGACAAATGAATTCAATTGATTTAACTTTTTTAAACCGTTAAAAAAATTTTTTCCAACTCTAAACTTCTTTTTTAGAGTTTTTTAGGAACGCCAACAGCAGCCCATATGGTTCAGAAATAATTGTTTTTGTTTAGTTTGAGATAAAAAGCCTTCAAAAGTTGTACGATTCGAATTACATCCTCCAGATTAAAGCGCTTTGTCCCATTTTAACCAAAGTTCCAGCTGTTCCTCACATCTTCGGGCTGTAGTCTCATCAATTCTCCATTCCAGTCGCTTTATTCAAAGTCCTAAAGCGATTTCTTTGTAAACTCAGGGAATGGGACAACAATACAGCACTGTATTTGGGACAACCTTGGCATCTCCAAGTGAAAGAACTCACTGATATCTTTACTTATAGTCGAGGGGACATCTAAGCGTGACTGAAGTCATGTAATGATCAACTGTACTTTGTGGCTTCCTCTTCAACCGCAGCCGAAGAAATGATAAAACAAAAACTGTTTCACTCATTCAGAAGATGTACAGGACATTCATAATTAACGCGATTAAACACTCTTTTTATGACTCGTTCGCAAACACAATATTTTTTAAAATCTGTCTGAGAAGTTAATTATGTCTCTTTTTCTAAAAACAAACCTCCATCACTACTCTTAAAAAAATGAGAAGGAAAATATTTTTATTCAAACAAATAAATTCCCCATGAAAAGAGCAAAAAAAACTTTCTCAATTCACGAATGGGTAAGTGATAACACATCAGAGATGCGCACTTTTTTCAATAGTATTTTCTTTGTCAATGAATGACTCGGGTAAACCAAAGAGAGAAATAATATTCAAATCATGACTAACTATTAAACGCCCCTTCAACAGGACAACCGCCACCATATTGATAATATGCTCTTGAGGAGGACTAAAAAATCTACTTAAACTTCCCTTAACTAAAACATATAAACGCTTAAGGGGAAAACTTAAGAAAATGAACAAATTGGCAGTTATTTCAAACGCCCAACTGAGGGAAAGCACTATAATATATATGGTAAATTGTGAAAAGCCCACACGTGACAATATTGAACGTGTTCTCGGGGGTTGTTAAGATTCCTTGAGGGGGTTTAGAACCCCCAATCAATTTTTCCATCTGATTCCAGTTAATAAACTGCAGAGGGCGGATTATGAAGGCGAATGGCAAACTGACGGGGGAGTCGACTCAGAGCTGAGCTGCACAGGAAATGGCCCACGAAAAGTTTTTTCACCTGTAAATTAAACTTTGGTCGCCGAGAGGGTCTCGCAACTACGTGAATGGCATTAATCATTGATTGACCGGTGAAATTTTTTTTTTGAGTCATCGCTCCTTACACGAAAAACTGCCATTGCAGTGCTCAACAGATGACGAAACAATCCGACAGACATCTTCAGTTGGAGGGCAACTGCAGAATGAAGGCTCTTCATTCTTGGACATGTTTTCACCACTTGAACAGTCTGCTTTGGGTAGAAAACAAAATATTGCAGAAGCCCGCCGCCACCGCCATTGCACCCATTATTTCCCCTGTAATCAAACTAACCCTCCTTCGCGATTTCACAACATAAATCTTGCTTAATTTCCAGACAAAAGGGGAAGTTTTGTCTGCTGCTCGTCCATCTGTTGATCTGATCGCAGCGATTTCGTTTGTAGGGTGAAAGAAACGAAAAACATTTATTGTAGGTGTGAAAAACCACGATCGGAATAAATAAATAAAACATTGCAATAAATAAACGCTGCCTGTTCCAAGATTTTCACGCGTGTTGACATTTTCCTTCTTATAAAGACCTTCACTAAATCTTTAATGTCATTTCATGCCTTTTTAATGGCTTTTAATATTCCTGCACCTATAAATAATGACTGAACGTTCACCGCTAATATTTTTTTGATTCAACTGTCTTTCTGAAATTAAAGAAACCCTTTGCTAATTACTTAATTGTTTTTTAACGGTTTTAATTAAACTTACTTCGGTTTAATTTTGATAATTAAGGAATTTTTGCTTTCTTCAATAAGTCAAATAAAAATTAAGAAGAAAGGGAGGCGTTTTAATTAGTTTTAAATTTGTGTTCCCCGAAAAAGAAAGGATCCGTTGGAGGCTAAATGATGACTTCCAATGGGAGTTAATTAAAAAGGGACTCACTGCAAAATTTTACATCGTTAATACAATGCAGCGTTATAATAATAAACCAACTCCAAAATTAATAATCTTCAAAGATCAAAGATTCTGAAAAAAATGCCTGGAGTTGGCAATTTAAAAATTGAGCCCCTTTCAAACAGTTTTTCCACTAAATTAAAAATTCCCACCTCTGAATTTGGCCTTAAAAATTAAACAATTTTTATAAAATTCTTTTTTACAACAAACTCTTTGTGAAAGACCAGACACCTACCTCAAATTGTCATAGTGAAACCGATTCTCGAGGAAATATCACAAGAAAAAAGCACACAATGTAATAATTATGTTTTTAAATAAGAAAAATAAATAATATTGAAAACGCGACTGATTTTTTCCCGAAAAAGGCACTTTTTTGAATTAATGACTAGAGTGTAATTGTTGTCCAGGTCGCAACACTTTTTTCAGAAGACGTTGGAAGCGGACCGACTGATTTTTTTCTTGAGTTCAAGCTTTTCAGTGAGCCGTTGAAAAGACTTGTAAAAAGGGGGAGAATTGATCGTTCCAGTCCGCACTTCGGTTAAGGGGCACGCGGCCTCACTCAATGGCGAAATCCCCCGCTCTGATACGGCGTGCCTCTGTTCTGTGCCGGCTTCGTAAAAGTTTTGAACAAAGGCACGCCACTTTAACGCAACCTGGCGGTGCCCGGAGAACTGAGGCCTCCCTAAACGGTTGAATTATAATGCAACGGCTTTTAACATCCATTGCTGCGTTTTCTTAACAAAAAGAAGACGGCTGCATGCAGTTGAGTTTTGTTAAATGACCTTTTATCCCTTTTACAAGAGCAATAATTGTCCTTCAACATACAATTTTCCCTTTAAATTATTTTAAAAAGATTAAAAATCCCATAATAAATCAAAGTTTAACATTGACTTTTTAAAATAATTACAATTGCGGCTGCGCAAATGAAACCATTTCGAGAGCGAAAATGGCTTTAAAAAAGAAAAAATAGCTATTATCTTTTGTAAATTATATATTCAAAAACTAAAAAAACGAGTTAAATCATTTTAAGTGAAATACGATGTCTAAAAACGAAAGAAGACATTAAATCCCGTTGAATTTAAATTGGATATATTGAAAATCCAGTTAGGAACGTTTACCGACCACCGCTGACAGATGGCACTGCCATCGCTTTTGACTTTTCCCGTTCCCGCTAGACTTTTTCTTTGCTACAAACGCTTGAGTGACACCCGAGTGTGGTAATAGTTTGAAAACACCTGTCCCGAGGAAAGAACGTGCTTCGGTGAAGCCACGTGCGATTTTGTTTTTCTAAGAAACCACTGTCAGAAATGTTGTGAGCGGGATTTTTTTTTGAGTCTGAATTCTGAAGTGAGTACGGAGGGAACTCGATACTCATTTCGGACTTTAAAAAGTTAATGCATGTATGGAAGAAGTGTAAAAAAAAGAATGGATTCGTTAGTATTAATGTTAGTGTTGCATCGGAGAATACAAAAGGGGATATTTTTCCTTGAGACCGTGGGAAAATGAAAAAAATTTAAATACGATTGGTTTTGATTTAAATGATAATGAAATACAAAACTTCGCTAATGAATTGTGGATTTGTTCGGTTGTGAGAAAAGCGAAAATTCAAATTCGATAAGATAATAAGTGCGAAGGTTTTTATGTAAATATCGTGTTTGTGGTTTTGATTAAGTGCAGACAATCCGAGGAAAGAAAACATGAGGGTGTAATGTTAATAAAATTCGTGAATGTGCAAGTGATACAAAAAGGGAAGCAAAAGAAAAACAAATAAAAAATAAATGAAAAACTCATGCACTGGAAATAAGAAAGTCTGAAAAAGTAAGAAAATTTAAGAAACACAATACAAAATCTCGCGAAGGGAAAATATTTTCAGGTCCAAAGAAAGAAGAGCGACCAAAGAATCCGAGAAGATCCTTATCTAAGGTTCCTTTCCCTTTTCATCCCACGTATTGTTATTTCTGATAGATCTTCCTGGATACGCCCTTGATGTGTTCTTCGGGCAACATTTTGTTCCTCTTTTATATGGTTTACTCAACTATGATGGTTCTCCAACAAGAGAAGTTCCACTCCAGAGCACCTAAGGCGGCAGGAAATACGCGCGATTTGTACCATGACGACGACAATGAATTCGATGGGGTTTTCAAATTAATTATTATGCTCCGTTGCCAGAATTTCCCTCAAATAATTATCGGTGTCGATATTAAAAAAAAGAAACTAAAAACAAAATCTGACAACGGTTAGAGTAGAAACCAGAAAACTGTACAAAATAAAAAGATAATATTGAAATAAAGTAAGAATGTTATACAGCATGAAACCTTTCACTGCAATTTATAAAAAAGTAATAGAAAAAACCGACCTAAAGAAAGAAATTGAGAGTGTAACTTCCCGCAATTGCTCTGGAGCTGCTCTAGATATGATAATCAGCATCCGTATAGGGTCAAAGTGCAATGACACTTTTCGTTGTATGAAATTTGAAAACCTTTAGGCGATGAATTCCGGGAAATTCAACACAAAACCTAACACCGACATCAGATATAATGAACAAACTGCTTTTAGAACGAATTCTTAAAGCTTCTAAAAATAGTATTCGCAAAAACTCCTAAGTATTCGAACGCACCTTAATGTATCTTCAATCTCCAAACCATTTTAAATTCAAACATTTTTTAATGGCAAAACATCTTTTCCGGTCTTTTTTAGAATTTGAAAATTCTAATCAAAATTAACTCAAAATTTGCAAACAAAAAGCAACGCCCGATCATTTCAAATTTAAATTCAGTTTAAATTAACATTTTAGGAGCGGTGTTTTAATGTGACGTTAATATCAGTGAAAATAAAATGAAAAAGAGAAAAAAGAAACTATAAAAATGAATACGTATCATATAAAAAAATGAAATTAATGCCGAGTGTCACAGAAATGTAATTATGACTTCTTCAACTAATTATAGCGACGTGAATATTCGCCCCCGACGTTACAGAGGAATTAGGTAAGTTTAGATTCATTCGTAGCTTAAAAATTGATCCCCACCTCTTAAACGGCATTCAGTACCCGAAGGAATGAACTATAATTTCATTTTTTCCGTTTA
This sequence comes from Brueelia nebulosa, assembly GCA_028293925.1. Taxonomy (NCBI): domain Eukaryota; kingdom Metazoa; phylum Arthropoda; class Insecta; order Psocodea; family Philopteridae; genus Brueelia; species Brueelia nebulosa. The sequence goes on from JAQIBA010000080.1 coordinate 74,709, forward strand.
GGGTGGATCCGCAAAAAGTATTAATTGAGGTTTATGCAACTTTTTTTTGCAAAATCGTGAAGCTGCATAAACTGCAATAGGCCAGAGCAGGTTTTCTGCTCTGGCAAACAAAGCAATAGGCTTTGTTTTCATAATTATTTTTATAAACGTTCAAACTCAAAGTTTCTGCCTCTGCAACTACTCTTCTTTCATTATTTTACCAATTTAATGAACAAAAGAATTTTTCAGTATTTTATTGGAATGTGAAGTGTAGTATTAAGTTCATTCACTGACCATTATAGTAGTAAACAATTTTAAAAGTAAAAGTGGAACACTAACTTGAAAAATTTTCCATTGAACATTTTATAAATATGCTTGGGCAATTTAACTGCCATTATCATAAATATGAAAACAGTTGGAATTTACTGAATTTGGAAGCTCACTTCTTAAGGTTTATGGACGGATTTCTCTCATATTATTATTATCATTTGTCCCACACTGAATAATTATTAATTGAACTTTTAAAGTTATGATAATGAAATTATAATCAAGGCTCGAATTTTCTTATACATATACAGAAAAAGGACATTTGAAAGCATAATGTCTAAACTGACGGGCGCAAAGTATTGAAACGATGTAATAATCCATCCCAAAGGATGTAAGTGGAAATTTGTCAACAGAAAGACAAAGGAAAAACTACATTACAATTCCAGTTTACAAAAAATTGTATTCTCGCCCTAATAAATATAATCGGTCTTATAGAGAAACCTGCAGGAAATTAAAATGGTGGTTTAACATTTTAACAGGACGAACCAAAAAACAAAGGACTTTTCAAAATGATCTGCATGAGGGGATGTAAATTAAAGGGTAAGAAAAAGAAGGCCAAATACTTGTGAAAATTATGAGGGAGGTTAATGGGGCGGAACCCATCATGAGCGAATGCAAAGACCTTAGAAGTTATGGGAAAAGGGGGTTAGTGGGATCGCATCTTTTTCACTTGTTAATGTCTGTGAAATTTGATTAAACGTTGTATTCCATACTTTTGAGGGAATACATTAACAATTGCATATAAACTTATACATTTATTTTCACAGGCAAAGTTTTTGGCACACCCTGCTTTCGCCTTTTTTGTTACGTTTGGCTTCTTATTCATACCGAAGAATGACTTCGAAGATTTCGATTAAAGATTAGTCCGAGCAGTTGTAATTATGAAAAAATGTTATTGTGTTCTCTTCGTGTTTATTATGTTTCTCACCTTCATGAACTTCACTTCACTTAGAGACTCAAATAAGGATTATACATTCAAACCTTAAATAGTTGTAAATTTTTTAATACCGAATGATTTTGATTTGTGTACTCTCTGATTCGCCATGACTGTTTTCTCAGAAGCCTTTCATTTGGATTTGATTGTAGCCCTGCACGATTTAATATGTTGACGCGTTATTGCAATGACGGAAGCCATTTCTTCTCAGACATCCAATAACAAAAAGCTAAAAGAGCTTTTATCTTATTTTGCTTATTCTACACAGTGGTTTTACACAGAACCCACGAAACTTTTAAATTTACCCTATTCCGAAAAAAGTGGGAAAACAACCCGTTGTCGTAGACAATGTTTGAAATGTTAATTTTGAGTTAAAGAGGAAGTATAAACTTGGAAAGAGGGGCAGGGGAAAGCCGTTGCTTGACTCAGACAAACAATAAAAGTTTTTAGTAAAAAAGGAGTAAAATTTCAGGCGGAAAATTGGCGAGTCATTCAACGCAGTGTTCATTTCAAAGAATATTAAGACTCAATGATGATTGAGCCTCATTAAACGCATTTTTTCTTTTAGGTCCTCCAAAAAGAGCATTTTATACTCTGACTGCAACACAGAGGATGAACCCAAAAATGGAAACTTGGGTCAGCGATCTATTTCACTGGTAAGTCCGTATACAGCGGAAAATCCGTTCCTTCAATGCTTACACTATTTTAATACTCTGAAAAATTAATTATGATTCACTTCAGTTAGAATCATCTATTAAAGCCATAATAAAACTAATTATCAAACGAAGTCATAAATGGAGACCGTAAAAAAATAAAAAACCATCTTATAATAGTCCATGTTAATTATTTTTTGTTTCTGGCAACCATATTCTCAGTTAGTGCAGTTTAATAAAGAATTCAACCAAATTCAACCAATCAAAGCAAGTCTCATATTTTCAGCATAAAATCGCACTCAGAATTATTTGATTAAAATCTTATAAAAAAATCAAAGTCGGAAGGTTTTAATTTTTAAAAAGCGAAACAAATTATTTTCATAGCTTTTGGCAATCAATTATTTTTATTATAACTTCAACTTATCCATTGGCAGCAATTTTTATTCTTAAGAATACGCGTTTTAAATGCACGAGAACTTATAGAAGTAAAATTTTAAAAATTAATTCAGACAATCTTTACAATTTTCTAAAATCGCAAATTTAAATTAACCCTAGAAAGACCGTGGGGTCCGTGCGGACCCCAAAGCGGTTTTTCTTCCGCTGTAGCTCTTTTGTTTGTCATTGTAAAATGTTGAAATTCGGTGACTTTTCCTAACTTTTTTCAGGCTTTAACCCGGTGTTTTCAGATTTCCAAAATTCCTTCTAGTTTCCGAGTAAAAAATTACACTCCCGCGAAAGACCGTTGGGGTCCGTCCGGACCCCAGACTATTTCCTATGATTTTCAAGTTCCCACGCTTCTTGGGCGCTCAAATCTCATAGATAATGAATAATGGGTGCCGAATAAATGCAAAAACAGCTCTTCTAGCTTGTTTATCTAAAAAGATTTTAAATTATATAGAGAAAGATACAATGTCGAGCATTGTTTTTCGCAAAATGTGTGCCTTACTGTTCTTAAGAGTCATATTCTTTTTTCATTTTTGTTTTGACTTCTTTGTTCTGAGCTCTTTATGCCCCCATATTCGCTGTTTCATCAAAACTCGAAAACGCTGTTAAATTCGGACTTTGTCAACAGTCAGAAGCAAATCACCCAACAGCTTGGTTCTGAATAATTGAGGGTTTTGTAACATAGCGGTCATTTAGTTTTTTTTGTGATTTTTGGAAACAAAAAGAAAAAAATCAAACATCCAGTCACCATGTGCAGGTGAGTAATCTTTTACCTTAAATTTCAAATATACCCTTTGGTGAACATATTTACAATTAGACTGGATACACAAATGTCACATTTTGTTTAGGCAACTGAAACCTCAGGAAATACGAAAGATTCTCGAGGACAGTTTGGAGGAATCTGATGAAGAGAGTAGTGAAAGTTGCAGTGACAATGAAATAGATAGGATTATTTCATGTGACTCAGAAGAAGGAGAATGCAGTGATGATGAAGATTCCGAAGCTCAACCCCTTCCTGATGAAGAAACGGAAATGTTTTTCTCCAAGAACGAAGAAGAAATTTGGCTGAAAAACCCCATGGGTAGTACGGAAGGTAGAAAAAGTAAAAAAGATATTCTAGTTGAACAGTGTGGGATAACTCGCTTCGCAAAAACTAGAATTGTTGATTTACAATCTGCGTTCCTCTTTTTCTTCCGCAATTCATTACTCGAAAAAATTGTTAAATGGACAAACAAAGAGGGGCAATTGCATTACAAACAAAATTGGGTAAATACAGCCCTGCAGGAAATAAAGAGACTTTTAGGTGTGTTAATTCTGATTGGGGTCTACAAATCGAAAAATGAAGAGATTAGTCAGCTGTGGAGCCAAATAGATGGCAGACCCATTTTTAGTAAAATAATGGGTCGAAACCGGTTTAAAGAATTATTACGGATTCTTAGATTTGATAATGCCGAAGCTCTAAAAGTCTAAAATTTTGGGCCCTCTGTGACTCTGAAACAAGCTACTGCTTGAAACTAATGACTTACAAGGGCAGAGAGACGGGGGAAAAACGGGCAGTAAATGTGGGTGAAACGGTGGTGAAAAATCTTGTTTCGGACTATTTAAATACAGGGAGAAATATAACCTGCGATAATTTTTTTACAAGTATCAGACTAGCTCGGTTCTTGCTCACCAAAAATACAACAATTGTGGGCACAATTAGAAAAAACAAGGGCGAACTTCCACCAGAATTCATTAGGGGTAAAAGATCAGTTGGGTCCAGTTTGTTTGGTTTTCAACCTGACGTAACAATTGTTTCTTACTGCTCCAGAAAAAACAAGGCGGTCACTCTTTTGTCTACACATCATCATGATGACAAAGTGGATGAGCAGAAAAAACCAGAAATTGTTTTATCGTATAACGCAACCAAAGGTGGGGTGGATCGCATGGACCAAATGACTAGATGTTATTCGGTAAAAAGAATGACCCGAAGGTGGCCATTGGTTGTGTTTTATAACATGATAGACATAACAGCCCTAAACGCCTATATATTGTGGCTCTCAGTAAATGGTGAAAAGAAACTTCCAAGAAGAAAATTTTTAATAGACTTAGGGAAACAGTTAGCCGACGTCAATTTAGAATTCCAAGAACTTGAGGTTGCTACCACTGCAGATTCTACCACAAAGAAAAGATGCCACATTTGTCCCAGAATTAAAGACAAAAAATGTAAAACTCACTGCTCTCGTTGCAAACTGAATGTCTGTCCTGAACACTCTCAAGTATTTTGTAAAATATGTAGCGAAAAGTTATAAAACAAAAAAATTTTACATGAGTGATTTATCTTACTAATGTTTGTTGCGTTTTTCAATTATTTTATATTCAATAAAAATGCTTATTTTTACATTTTCGACTTTTTATTAATCCTTTAATTCGCCTTCAATAAAAAAATGAAAAAAAACCATCGAGAAAAACAAAGGAACTAGCGCAAAGTCTCTGGGGTCCGCGCGGACCCCAGCGGTCGTTCGCGGGAGTCTGAAATGCCGGTCTTTCCAGGGTTAAATTTGAAAGTCTTAAAATGGAGAAAATTTCATTTCATTTTGCCCCAATAAAAATAAATGGCTGCTTTAAATACCATAAATTAGGAGCGTGGAAATCAGAGGTTCCGTGGTGTAGTGGTTATCACATCTGCTTTACACGCAGAAGGTCGCCAGTTCGATCCTGGCCGGAATCATATTTTTTTCCTCATCATTTTTATTTATTTATTTTTATTTTGTTTCTATGCTTGTATTTATATTGTAAAAAAATTTTCTTTTTATTACTGTTAATTTTTTTCTTCTCTTTGTTATAAAGAGAAGAAAAAAATTAACAGTACAATTGCTTTCCTTTAATTTTTACACCTTTTCAAAATTTTATTTCTTTGAAAAGCACGGAAAATTTTAGAAAAGGACAAAGTGCTAAAATCTTTAGATATAAAAGGAAATTTTAAAACTAAAAAACATTCCTTTTCGATTTCCCGTACTCATCTGATCAATTTTTACTTCAATTGACTGACATTTTGTTGGCAATGCTTTTAATTCTTTTTGGCAATGTGTCCAACATTGAAAATGTGCCCGCATTTTTTTGGCTAAAATTTTCACGACGTTTTGGCGACAAGTCCGATATCACGATACCATCAGTGAACCTGTAAATACGGGAGAATGTCATTTGCACAGGACAACTATGCAAATGGCTGCCCGCTTTCTGCCCGCTTTCTGTCTTTGCCGTTTTACTATAAAAAAACAACAAATAAAAATTAATTCCGGGAAATAAAAAATAAGAGAACAAACTACATTTTTACCAGAAGAATGTTATAATAATTTTCCTTCATAAGTTCGCCCGCTGTTGCCTATAAGTCGATGTATTATTTTCTGTATTTTTATAATTACTAAATCTCCCATTGAAAATAAAATTTAGTTTAAGTGCAGATCCGCATTTTCTTTTTGGAGCAAAGCTATCATCACTGAATTCTTTGCTTACGTTTGAATAAATTTATTATTATGCTTCAGCCTTATCATGCCCATCTAGTTAATCTTTCTCATTTCAAGGTCTTTTAAATCTGAACCGACCTTAATTGTTTCGACCATAATAAGCCTTTCTGTTATTATTTACATTTTAACCGAAAAGGAGGTGCGCTGAGGCTATTTAATTTGAGGAAAAAAACCCCGAAATATCCAGGCATTTACCGAAGAGAGTTTACATATTTTGCTGTGAAATCGAAATGGCGGATAAGAAAAAAAGCAAACAAAAATTCTAGCTTTCGAATTCGTGACTTAGCAGCGCAGTTCTTTGGCATTAATACAGATCTTTGAGGAGATGCCAATTATTTATAATCATAGGCTAACCAAAGCATTAATTACAGGGAGTAACAACCAAACTAGGAATGTTAAACCTTTGGCCTGGTTCAGAGGATAAAAACCCAATGCCAAGAATGCCTGCTTTTTTCTTTCTCCCAGTCCAAATAGAAAACTTAATTATTTATTAAAATCCGATTGTTTTCTTCAAATAAAGGCAACCAGTTCTTTCATAATGGACATTTCCGAGTAACTCTCGGCTTCGTTATGATGTTTTAAATCATCTAAATAACTGTTATTTTTAACAGTGGATGTTTTCCTGTCATTCCAGCCCGGGTCTTGGTTGTCAGACCGAAATTTTGACGTACACTACCAAACGACATGTATTTTGGCTGTGTGGATTAACGGGTTTGAATTGACCTTAAGAAGAGAACAAAAAATTTGGCGTTTTTACTTTGGCCCGAGTTTTCTTATATTAACTCTTGGAATGGGTATTTTACACAGTTGACACAACCACACCGCAGGCATTTTCTGGTTTCTATGAAATCTTTAACGCGAACATTCGCATTTCCTTCTGTCAGAGACAATAAATTATACTGCAGTTTGCTTTTGTGCAAGTTTCGGGAGATTCAAACATAAATCACTAAAAATGTAGAATTTTTATCGTTTACCTTTTGTTTCAAGTGCTTTTAAAGTGACTGTCCATTCGATGCTCTCGCTCTGAAATAATTAAAAAAAGGTAAATTTTACAATTGGAATGCCAGAAAGAATTTTGGGGATGTCGAGATATAAAAAAGGATTGAGTAAAAACAGGAGAGAGGATGAACAGTGAGGAATAACCCGAATAATCCGGAACCGAATAATCTTAACCAATGCATAACCTAAGAATTTAATTGCAAAGCACAATGAACCCAGAAAAATCCGGAGATCCCAGAAAAACTTTGTTGAGAGTTAAACCGTGGTAAAGTGTTAAAATGAGCCGCGAAGACGCTGGAAAGAAGCAATATAGAGAGTAGAAGAATCTTCCGGTAAGATGGTTGACCCTTCTTTGTCCGAACTATTTCCCCCGGGGAGTTTTTCACAAAATAATATTAATCCTAATAACAACGCACGCGAAGACCTGAGTGCCAGAGGCACCTCAAGAGAGCAACATTCAGTCCTGGCTACGAACCGAACCTACTTTTTGGCTTTTTTATAACTCATCCAAAAAATTCTGACCTGTAGCCCGCAGTTTTGTTGTTGTTTATGTCCTCGATTATTGGATCAGGCTAACCAATTCTGGGTTAGGTTAACTCGAGTGAGGCCGGGGTCGTGTCAGTAACGTTCCCCGTGACATCCCACATTTTTTACTTTCCCTTTTCGGTCCCAGGTTTTGGTTTTAAAAATCTCACATCGAACCATCTTCTTAAGAATTTGTTTTCAATGAGGGATAAAAAATGAGAAATTTAAGCCGCACAGTTTTAAACTGGCGTGTGGTCGTAAAACGAAACTTAAAATAAGCTTAATTCCCACTACAGTTGCTTCACGGCTGAGCGCCGTGTAATAAATTGTAAGGTAACTCCGATTTCTCCCTTTTCAGGTGTGAAAAACATTTTGTCCCGCATTCGAACTAAATTAGAGTAAATTTGACACCAAAGTTTCCGTATTTAACGGTCTTTAATTTTATAAAACCGTGTGACTCGAAAATTTTTCATTTTATTCAAAAAAGATTTAACTCATTTAAGAAATTATTATTCATTTTTATGTCTGAGAGACTTTAAATTTTTTAAATTTGATAAATCCACGGATTCAACATTTGTGATGGAATTTCGGCTGCCTTCTGGAATTTATGTACTATACAGTATAAATTCCAGAAAGCAGCCGTTATTATATTCCCGATTAAAATTGTTTCTTTTGACTAAAAATTTAGCAGAATATGTTTCTGTTAAAATTAATTTTCTCTCTCCGAAGTGGTTTTAAATTCGGAGAAAGAAAATAAGTAAACCAAATTAAATCCCACAAAAATAAAGTTTAGGCTTAATATTTACCAATTTTCTTCGAATAATTTCCGAAATTTAATTCTCCTCTTTTCATTTACCTAAAATTCTTTAATTATTATTCCTTTTAAAAACAAGATAAAATTGAACAAGTGATTTAAATGTGGTTATCAAAAGTTTTAACTGATAACATTGAAATGAGGAAATCACAGATAGTGGAAAAAGTAAAATAAATAAATAAATAAATAAACACTGCCGGGTGTGGGGTTCGAACCCACGCTCCCATCAGGGAACCAGAACTTAAGTCTGGCGCCTTAGACCACTCGGCCAACCCGGCCGGATGAGGACTCCCTCCCAAATGGGTATTTTCGACAAGTTACCGGGAAACGAGTCGATGGTTTTCTCAAAGAAATGTGCTTCCTTGCAGACGGCACTGCCCCACAATGCGAGCAACTCAGTGTCGTCGTCGGCGACTCCTGTACCTTCCGCGGGGCCGTTACTTGAACCCCGAATGGCGCAGCTGGAGACGCTGGAGGCAAAGGTAAGCAACGGGACTGACGAAATGCGGTTATGGGAAGTACCCTTTGAGTGTCGTCATGGCTCAAGGTTTCAGCACCGGGGCTGGAGTACAAGAAAACAGGCCCAAGGACATCAAGCTCAACTCATCCAATCGCATTTTTTACATTCTCTATATTTTTACACATTATTATTACTATTTAATAGACTAAAATAATTATGACGGTTTTGATCCCTCTTAAGCTTTATGGCCCACTCGGGATATTTCCCCGTAAAATGTGAATATTTTTTGAAATTTATCCCAAAATCTCAAAATTTTCCCTAAAAAGTTATTTTTCGTTTTTTTCAAAAAAAAATCTCGAGCATAAAAAATAAATCGGTTTAACTAAGCAACAAAAGGAGATAAGATATTATTTATTTTGATAAAACGAATTCAGGTTGAAAAAAAAAAAAAATAGTCGGGGTTTGCCGGGTGTGGGGTTCGAACCCACGCTCCCAATTCTGGGAACCAGAACTTAAGTCTGGCGCCTTAGACCGCTCGGCCAACCCGGCACGTTGCCTCCTCTGCCGCAAAGTATCGTACTTGACTCAAGCATCGATAGTGTATTGTGCTATAGTGAATTGCTCAGCACGAAAATTCATTACGCGATATTTCAGCATTAGTGTTTTTTGTGTTTATTGTCGCAATGTACATTTATATTAGTATTTTAATATTATCGACGGTTTAACAATTTGATAATTCTTAAATATGTTTTTAATGTATTTTAATTCGACTTTAACTCTTTCGCACTAATTTTTCATTTTACAACAAACATTTTCCAGTTTATTGATATTCAAAGCCAGAGATTAAGATGAGAATATTTGTTTTCAGATGGCTAGCATTGAAGTATCATTGTCAACGACTCAGCGTCGAAAAAACGGTAAAAAGAATGGAAACAGCATTATTTCAAACGCAAGTAAAACGCCTTCGTTCGCGAACGGAGCCCCTGCGAGTATCTTCGCATCCATTCACTCAAACACTCTAATTGATACCTGTAGAGAACTGGAAGTTCTTAGAAACGCTTTAAAGGACAAGGAGAATACAATACAAAATTTGCAAGGTAATCACACACGGAATCGTTTCTGGAGAACGCCGGAGGTTAAATAATCCGAAAAAATTAATGTGTCCGACATTAATGTTCCACTCATTGGGATGTTTTTTGAATTCCTTTTAAGGTCAGATGAACTGCTGCGGGAGACTGACGTCCTATCACCCGTTGGATCCTTCAGAAAGGCGCTCTGCGGAAGTGCGGCTTCAGAATTTAAAACAAGAAGAAGAATCCCGAAAAGCGAACATAAAGAAAATCAGTTTCACTCTGGAACAGATCGACGCGAATGAAGCAAACATTGACGTTCGGATAAAACAAGCCGAACTCGAATACGAACTCGGCAAAGAAGAGCTTGGACTCTTGGGTACGTCGCCAAAATACTGGAAAGGGTTGACATACTCTGGCAGGTGGAACGATTGGTCATGGTTCTCTTAACACCAGAGAACCGACATCTGTAATTAAGTTCCCATGTCGTGTATTCCCGGATGTTCGGATTCAACGCAGAAGTGGTTGTAAAACACTAAAACAATTCCCACATTTAAATAGCATCAACTCTTACACAGAATTTTATGCACATTTTGGGGTTTTTATTTAAATAATTTAAATAATTTCAATGTGCGTGATCCATAATTGTTGACCATTAACTTTATTTTGCGAAATGGGTACGAACACTGTGTTCGTTTAACAGTGTTTTACATATTCTTTGTTCTTGGCCATGGATTTCTCATTGCAAACCGTTCACGGTTCTTAATTTATCAATGTTTAATGTTAAACAGATTTTTTTTTGACCTGATTTTTATGCGGACAATTATTTATTTACAGGTATTAGAGAAGAAATGCGTACACTGCAAGCGCGTTTAGATGCGAAGTCAGTCCCCACTTTGTATTCCTGCGTAAATTCCCCGGGGAAGTACACTCTACACTCTGTACAGCTTGAGTACGATCCCAAAAGTCCTCGTTTTGGTGCGGGAAATGTCGAGGATAAAATTGGCCTGTTTGTATTGTGGGCGGCCGAGAATTCAGGATTGCAGAAAGGAGACAGGTGAAAAATTTTACAACAAAAAATAAATAAGAGTGGTAAAAGTAATGGGAGTTCCATTTTCAGGATTTTGGAAGTGAACGGAAAGCTCACCTTTTCCACAACCAAAGAAGAAATGATTCGGTTACTGACTGTTTGCCCGTTAAAGGCAGAAATAGTGGTTTTCCGCCCTTGGGTACCGCCCCCCTCTGCCGAAGACTTCCTTCGTCGTGAAAACCTTCGTCTCACGCATCGGATATCCTACCTGGAGGACCAGGTCTCGGAACTATTGATACTCAAAGAAAACTCTTCGGCTTCCCGTCAGGACATTGGCCAAAACAAAGCTCAAACCGAAATATATCAGAAAGGTTCTCATGTTGCCTTAGTCACCAAAAAAAGACTGAACAAATGCAACGGTGTGAATGCAAATCCCGACAGTGCATCTTTGAGTGAGCCCAATGAAGGGACCAATCAGCCAGAGAAATACAGTGAAAACAACGGTCCCGTTACTTTGGTTTCTGTAAATGGGTACAGTGTGCCCGTAGGACCTTCGCAGAAATATCACGAAGTTGAACATTATCAGCCAAAACTGTACACCAATGGTGTGAAAAGTCTCGCTAAGAAATACGAAAGAGAAGAGTTTTCTGCGAGCCTAACGAAAAGCAAGACCAAAAAAGACTGCGAAGAAGACGAAAGGAAACATTTTAAAAATCTATCAAATCTTAAAAAGGGCTTCATACAAGAAAATTCTTATTCGGACTTAGAGAGACCCACTAAAAAGGTCGGCCATTTTAGCGGTCGACCGGTGGATTACAGTTCGGAAACAAGTTGTCCTACGTATAAATTTCACAAGGAAAGAAGAGCAAAGTCAGTTGATGAAGAACTGGAGGAAATTAACTATAAGCAGAGGGTAGAGATATTAGAAGGAAAAGAACAACAGCACAGCAAACCTACCCCGCCCAAGAAACCGATTAGGTTATCCATCAACAAATCTGCGAGTTTACAAAGCGTCGAAACAAGTTTCTCTCTTCCTAATACGGTTAGGAAAATAAAGCGATACCATAAAGGAGAAGCTCCTCAGCCTCCCACTTTTTACGAGAAAAAAGTTAATAATGAATCCCCTTATAATGGCGATTCCAATGCCTCTTCGAGGGCGGACTCGTGGAGGGTTTCCACAGAGCAAAGTCAGTCAAGTTTTCGTTGGGTCGGAGGCTCTCATCGCAGTAAAGACAAAGGAGTAGAGAAATGGTGTTAGCCGCATTTTGAACTGCACGAATTTACAGTACAAGTGTGTAAATATATAATTAAAATCACATTTGTTTAATTGCTGTTTTACTACATCCTGCTTAAAATATCGTCTTTGCAACTCGCAAATAAAATCCCAAGACAAATTTTCATTATTTTACTTCCGTCCAAGATTATGAAGAACCCTTTAAGCAAATTTTATGAGGGGAAGTTATTAATAATAAAGTAAAAGTAACTAAAATAATTAAATTTTTATAAGACACTACATTGAAAAAACTGAAAATAGTTTGCCATACAAATTACTTGTTTAATTACTCACTTACCAAAATGTTACTTCTAAAACGACGGAAAAACTTAAAAGTATTTATTTAAATCAGAAAATCTGGGGAGAGTTATGTCTTTTAAAGAAACAGTAAACGCACAAAATTCGCAAATTATCACTATACAGTAAGGCCCCGCATAACGAACGCCTCGCACAACGAATTTTCGCACAACGAACGCTTTTCTTGGGCGAAAATGCGACTCGTACAACGAACCTGTCCCGTATAACGAACCATTTTTTGGGGATTTCCTATAATTTTTTTTGGGCAATCGATTTCTTCGAAAGGACATGCCGCCAAATTCTTTTCCGCGCATTCCGCCGACTTCTGCAAACAGTCCTTTTCCAGGAAATTTGGAGGCGCAGTGACTGAACAGTCATTCCTCCTGCCCTTTTTTAAACTGTATCAAATTTCCTGTTGTTTCCTGAAGTGACTGTCTAAAGAAATGTGCATGAGACTTCACAAGGCCTTAAATAGTGTGTGTTCCTCCTTATTTCACCTCCTCGTGGTCCACTAACATCATCTCTTGTTTTTGCTCTGTTCATCCCTCAGATAAGGGATAAACATAGGAAACTGCGCATTGATTTTTGGCAATTTTTTGCTGCCGCTCGGAACGGATTAATCGGTTAAACATAGAAGTATATGGGAAATCGGGTTTCGTACAACGAACGCAGTCCGGGAACGAATTACGTTCGTTGTGCGGGGCTCCACTGTATTCACCTTCGCAGTAGGTTTGGCGGGAATATCACCACACCATAGACATCAATTGAAATTTAGGTTTTTCGAGATCTTAATATTCAGATAAATGCAGGGACGTTTGACTTCATGATTATTAATTAGATTCATGACTAATCCATTTAAGAAATTATAATTAAAAAAAAATTTGAAGTCTTAAATAATTTTTGGGGCCCTATTACTTACGTATTATAGCTTTTTTGTAAACTCTATGGTAAGAAAATTGTGTACACTATTGCAGTGAATTTTTCCAATATTATACATTAGCACGGATTTTGTTAAAATAATAATGACTGGAACTGGCAAAGATGATAATGCAGAAGACTGGAGCGTCGAATGCTCAGATGACGAAAAATATGAAATCAAGTCAAAATGGGTTACCATAAGTGTAAGTTTCCTATTTTCAATTTAATTTTTTCCCAAATGGGTGATAAAATTTTTTTTAAATGACTTTTACTTCTTTAGGACATGTTAGTTCCTCCTGCAGAAGACATTGCTAGTCTTCATGAAGTTCTATGTATGGATAGGTTGATTGCTCTTGAATGGCATTGTTTTGGTAAAAGACCACCCACCCCAGAACAGGGACAGGTTGTTCAGCAAGAAGTTAAAGAAAAGTAAGTAAAAATATACAATTCAAGTATATTATTTAACAAGTCTGCTTATGAGAATCATGTTTTCAGGATGGAAGACAAAAGTGATGACTTTTTCGATTTTGATATGGATGACATGACATCTTCGCAACCAAAACTTCCAGTCAGGAGAAGAGAAGGTGAACTTAAAGGAGGAGCCAGAAAGAAGACTACTAGTTTTGATGGAATTATTTCAAACATGAAAAGGCACTGGAAATTAGACAATGAATCCCAATCTTGATTGTCAGATAAAACAAAACCACAGTGAGATTTTTGTGTTTCACTTAATTTATTGAATGGTAAAACAGTGATCCCCAGAGTGGGTGCTTGAATGAGCTAAAGAGAATGAGGGTATGGTTGCATTTGGGGGTTATGAAGGTATAAAAAGAAATTATTAAGTATTTTCCACTTATTATATTCAGTTTTTCAATAATGAAACTATTAAACTGGATTTTGAATAACTGAACCTGATTTTTTATTCAGATAGAGGCTGATTCAGAAAAATTATTTAAATAAGCAGTAAAAGTAAAAAAACTTAGGGGAAAATGAGTAAGAGTTTTTCTGGAAAAGAGAGAGTATGTGAAATGAATTTGGAAACCAGTGGATCAGAGCATTAAAAGATTGTGAAAAACACTAAATCATCAAAGAAAATATTATCACTTTATGTTTTTTGTATTTAAAGCAAATATTGTTGTATATTTTTATAATGTTGTTTATGTAAAAAAAATCAATATAGGCTTAGAATTAATATTATGTCATATATTTATGTACAACAAATACACAAAATAAACTTGTGTAAGTGTAATTCATTTTTTGTAATTATAATTATTTATTTTATATCTTTAAAATAATTTATTTTTACTTTAAAAATCATGGAACCTGTTTATTTACAGAGTACTTACAATTTTACTTGCAACAGTATTTACAAAGTACAGAATACTTTGAAATTGATTTATAATTTTAAATTTAAAGAAGTTTTAAGTTTTACAAAACAGTTTAAAGGAGATTTTGTAAACAGTCTTGAACAAAAGTATGAAATTCTTCTTTCTGATCTTTTTTTTGGGACATCAGCACAGCAGTTGAAATTCAAACAATGAAAGTGAGCACAGTATCTTCTCTGAGTATGAAATATAGCATTGCTTTTACTTAAATTAAGTCAGATATCTTTACAAACTGTTTTGTGTTCAAGTTTAAATTTTTTTATCATTGTATTATATAGTTAATAAGTACCAATGATTAACTTATTAAATTTGGAATTTTTGATTGATTGATCTGATTTTAGATGCAGTCTAATTTTATGGCTTTGAAGATTACTGTTAGATTTGCCAATGCTTTCAATTTCAATATTAAGAAATAAACGGAAATTCAGGAATAAATTCTTTATTTTAAAATTACTTAAAATATTCTTAAATGGGACATTTATTTTCCCCATTACTTAATTTACAAGAAGTGATAATTATATTTATTCAGTGCTGGTGCAATAACTCGTGGATTGTTTTCTGTTGACTCAGACAAATGGCGAGTCGTCACCGCTCCTTTCCACTTATAATAAGAATTTTTAATTTATTTACGAAGGAAGTACAGTCTTATTGGGGTAATAATAAAAAACCGATGTTGACCCTTTTTTCCTCCCACTTAATGCCCTGCACACATTCAGTGATGCAGAGTGTAAATGACGGCATATGTAAATGTTGGCCCCCGCGCGGTTTGTCGTGTGCTTTTGGCCCCTAAAGCGAAGGGGCAAATAACGCTTGTGACCCACTATTGGAAAATTCAACAACCGGTCTCATTCAAGAAGGAATCTTGCAAAAATAGAGTGGGGTGTCTTCGCCTCATTAAACCGATTTAAACTTTCTTGGAGTCATTAAATTAGCACAGAAAATAAACTGAATAAAACTGGTACAATTTAACTTCTTTATGATTTGACTTTTCTATAAATTTAGGCCCATTAATGAATCAATCGTTTTATTAGGCGCGGCCTTCCGGTAACCTCATATTCCTCAAAGTCGCCCTCCAGCAAGAACTATTGCCTACCCCTGTCTGTTGTCTGTCATTGAAATTAGTTCCGCGTCACGCTTATACTCTCAAGTTAAGGTTTTAAGAGCTGAGAAAAGGGAGCTCGGGATGTTGAATGGTATATTTTTAAACTTGGCAGGCCGTCCGACCGCGGATGCGAATAAGAGTGGATATTTCTGAATGATTCGTTTGTTAAATAAGGCCCTCTTATTGTTAAAGAAGTCACTCATTATTGATTTAAATGGACCAATTCGAGAGGAAAACAATGAAATGTGGTTTTTAGAGCATCGGCTTTTGCGTAAGAATTTCAGTTTAAAATGCTTAAAACATATACATTGAGGAGGGTACAAGTTGAGCAGAAGAAAATTAACTACGGATGATTTGTATCTGAAATCCTTTTTTAGCTGTATTTCCCAACCGTTTTTAGGATTAGTAAATGAAACGTTTCCAAGGTACAGCTTGAGAACATTTGCAAGAAGTTTTGTAGTCTTCGAAGAGCCAAAAACTCCTTTCGAATTAAGGATTTAGAGAAAACCCAAAAGGTCGATCGGCTCTTAAAATAGAATCTTTTTTTACGATTATGTCACTTTAATTTCCGATGAAGGCAAAAAGTCAGAGGTCAGGGGATGGCAACAGCCCTAATCAAAGAAAACAAGGGGTATTATTAACAACATTTTTATAATACATGAAAGAATTTAAAGAAGTGTATTGAAGTGTGGTGCGAGAATAAAGGCATGGGCAGTAAGGTGAACCAGTTAAAGCGTTCTTCAATGAGATATTCGAGCGCAGTCGAAGCACTGATTGCGAAAACGCGTCAGTCTGTGAGATACGCTCAACGCGTTGGACAGAATTCGTTTACAGAATTGGCGCGCATTTTACTGTGAACCTAATGTGAGTTATGGTTAACTGTTTCGGTGAAATTGACGTGGCTGAGCTTTCTCAGTTGCTGGCTTTTCTTTAACTCCTTATCAACCCGAAGAAGAAGCCTTGACGGCGCCTCATGTCTCACGTATTTATGCTCTTTCAGACAACAATCTGATATTGTCACCGGTCGGATGGTTTTTTATTCTTAGCTTTGGTACTGAAACTAAAAAAATTTTTTAAGTTCATTTGTTTTAGTTTTTGTGTGCTTATTCGATGTCCTCTGTTCATGTTTTAGTGCAAATGGCAAATGGCCGAAGTTTTAGGGATTTTTTATTAATATTTTTTATCTGAGCAGTGATGAATGGTGCATTTATATTGAAAGAGAAGCCAAATGGTCAAATGCTTTTTGTTAGGCTGCTTATGTTCGATAGCAGTTGGCATAACGGTTACACAGATGTGAGCCCACTCGTTTATTTGTTTCGAGTAACCTTTGTTGACATTTTGCCTTGTTTGGAAAGTCTTCGATTTCCCGCCTCTCCTTAAATTAATTTCTTTAACTTATAATAAAGTCGAGGAAATTTGTTGCTTAATATGTAATAAATAGCTTTACTCGAAGCTTTTCCAAATGGAGTAACTGACAAAAGTTGTGGGTGGTGCCGCGGACCAATTGTGCTGTAAATTTAAAATTTGGGGTAAATAAATGGAAAAGTGAAGAAAAAACTTTTTAAATATAACTAAACTGATTTATATTACTAAAGATTAAACATAAAGACTTTTCCTAATCGGGTTTTTTGAAAGTCTGTTTTCTAAGTTTATCGCTTCCAACATTCGAAAAGATCCCCATATTTTAATAAAACAAAAGAACTCTCATATTAATTTTAAAAAAGAAAAAACTCATTCAAAGTGGAGCAAAGGCTCATCTGCCCCTTATTTTACTCTTCATTTCCGACAAAATAATTTTCACAAAAGATTTCTCTCATTGCAGAGTCATCCGACTCCCAAACGAACACATTACTCATGGGAACAATAAAAACTGTGAAAACTTGAAAAGCTTCTGCGCCCAACAAACAAACTCGCATCGTTGCTTAATTTTAATGCGTACTTTTATTACGTAAAAAGCGGTTGCAGACAATTCGGCGCTCGAGCTGGCCCACAAACCCTCCCACAATTATCAATTCTTATGATCTCTCCACGAATAAAATTCTTTTCTCTGGATTCTGTCACAAAACTTGATTGAATAATTACGAGGCATAAGTTTTGAGGTCGTTTCGTCCTTTCCATCTCCCGGTTAACTACTCCACATTCATCGTCACCTTTGACCTTTGCTTTTCCACACGTGACCCCGTTTTGGTTGGTTCAAGAGTCAAGCCCAGTCCCCAATTACGTGATGGTGTTACATCAGACGTCAAGGATCGTTCGGATCGGCTTGGGCTCGTTAAAGCCATCATATCATCGCCGTTCAGGTTCGGGTGACTGAACTCACGGTCCTCATTGTTGTTTTCGAACCTAACCTTCAGTCTGCATTCACCATTCATCACAAAATTGGTGTTATTAACCGGCAGATGCGACGACGTTTTTCATTTTGAGACGTTGCAGGCATTGGGCACAGCTTCTTCTTGCCCACTTTGGCAAGTGTGAAATCGAAAACCCGCTCTCGATCGTGTCGGCATGCAAATATGCTTCTCTCCAGAAGGAGAACCATAAACTGATGGGTTACTGAATGAAAAGCCGAAGTTATGACATAAGTTAGCCTTCCTGCTCTGACTGACCCTCTGAATCAAGACAGTTCAGTAGAACTCCGGAAGGAACCTTGCCAATGATCGGATGACGTCAGAAACTAATTAGTTAACGAAAACCGCGGATAAACAATTAGGATTCGAGTCAATAACGGAGGGGCAGCTTTTCTAATGAGCGACTGTTCCAGTGAAGGTTTCCGCGGAAGGAAACAGTCCTCTTCCCCTTTCCGTCCGTCCATTGGCCGATGGCTTCGGGCGGTCGCCTTGGCGGGCCTTGGCCTAACTCTGGAGATGGCTGCCATAATCAGCGACGAGAGAACTTGCTTTCAGTTTGTGCTATTTGTTTCAGATTCCGGTGGGATGACAGCTAAAATTTGGCTTTTGGCCTTTGTCGTTGTTTCGACCATAGTCGTCGCCGACTCTCAGGTAAGTTTTGTAAGTTTCCTCAATTATTGAAAACGTCTGACTTATTTATTTTCATATGTAAACATTGTGTCCGCTTTTTGAATAGCGTTTTATGGTTTTTGAATCGCAATTGAGCTTTTCATTTAGTTTGGGGATTAATTTTCTACAAAGCTTACAAAAACTTTTGTCCTTATTATATTTTTTAAATGTGAAAAATTTCAATCCTAAAAGACGGAAGTTAAACACGACCTTTAAATTAAAAGAAAATATTATTCTGTAAAACTTCCGTTCCAGTTTAAATATCAAAGGGATTTTCCTTCGGCGAAATCTGGAGTCGACATGCTGACATCATTGTGTAAATATTGCGTCTCGAAAACCGCGAAACTGTGTTTTCTATTATACTGAGTAATACTAAATATATTTAGAGTTGGAGAACGCAAACTGACAGAATCAGAAATAAACCATCATCACAATCGAAAAGAAAAATGTAAATTAAGTGCCAAAACTCGAGAAGAGAAACACAAAAAATCTATTCATTAGAGTCTTTCTTCTTCAACAGCAGACCCTTTTTTAATTAAAAGAAAACCTAAAAACACGCTTAATTACTTGATTGACAGATGAGGTAATCTATGAGTCTGCGAAGAGCTTATCTCGAGAGCAGTTTACTTAGGCGCGAAATTCATTAGAAGATGGCATCTGTTTTAGCAGCAGAATGTCTGAACAAGACCTTTTTTCAGTTACTGCAAGCGATCGCACACGTTCAAGGCGGAAATGGCCGAATTCACGGAAACATAACCTTTTCCCAAAACGATGGGGGCACAGTCACCATCTGGGGAAAAATACTGGGACTTCCCCCAGGCAGACACGGCTTTCACGTTCACGAAACCGGAGTCATCACTTCGAGCTGCAGTTCCACAGGAGCCCATTATAACCCTTTCAAGGTTCGACCGAAGTTAATTCTTTGAACTGTGTTCAGCGGAATAAAGAGTGTCACTTTTGAAATTCACTTCCAGAAAAATCACGGAGCCCTTACGGACCCCGAAAGACACGTCGGTGATTTGGGGAGCATAGTCGCCTCCCCCGAAGGAGTGGCATTGGTATCCATCACAGATAACGTGATTTCCCTCAGCGGGCCCTACACCATCCTCGGAAGGTCCATAGTGATCCACGCCGATCCCGACGATTCGGGCAAAGGTGGATTCCCGGACAGTTTAAAAACAGGTCACGCAGGCAGCAGAATAGCTTGCGGAGTGATTGGTCTTCTGTAAGTAGCCGCCATTTAAGTGTTTTTAAGCGGCACAAAAGCAGAATCCGAAATATTTCGAAGGAGTTATGGTTTTCTAAATGTTAGGCGGCTGTTTGAGTTGACTCAGATAAATTGTTTTGTATATCTATTTTTGTCTGTGTGTCCAGGATAATAAATTCATCGAAGATTATTGAACTCGGGACTTTTTTTAGAACCGAGTACGCGCGTTTCTGAACTCTTTTGGATTTTTCGGAAGAATGTAATAAAAATTGCCAAAACTGTCAATCAGTCACAATCAAAATTCTAGAAAAATCCCCTGCGCTCTTTTATTCTTTCTCCTCGTATTTTTCCGATTCTTTTGGCTTTAATTTTAGTTTTACGTCATTAGGTAATAATCTTTAGAGCAAAACTTGCGCTAATCGTTTCTAAAATGGCGGTTATTTCATGCATTCCCGGATGGAAAATCCTAATAAACCCATTAAGCCTTCGACTGTAAACGCCTTTCATTTTAAGAAGCCAAAGACTGGGCTCTGTTATTCCGAAGGTGACGAAAATTATCATTGGCGCGGATGAGTTACCACTCATCACCTTGACTAAACACTTCAAACCAGTCTCCTTATAACAACATGAAATTACGATGGATCGTGCCTAATACGAGGAATGGATGTGTCGTGATCAGAGAATGACTGCATTTCAAATGAAATCATTTATATTTAAAGAATAATTTTTCATTTCAGGACTCCATTGGAGAAGTTATACGAGGCTTCCTCGGCGGCGAACGTGCTTCCCTGGAAATCTCTTCTTCTACCCCTTTTGGCCGTCCTCAGGCTGAACAATTAAAGTGGTTCACGTTGTGAATTGATTTGTACTACTGTTTTAATTTAGCCCCGGGTGAGTGTATTTAAAACGAGTTCTGATCCCTTCGGCCGTCACCGTCTGTTTGAATGACCTGGAACAGAAAATGAACTGCTGTTTGTTCGAACTGCCAAGTGATTAAGTAACCATTTAAAAGCGCAGATCGTTTGCCAGAGTCGCAGGAGTTCCGATTTTTTATAAATAGGAAACCATCGTTTGTTGGATTTATTTACATGAGTAAAACACTGAATTCGTTGCTGTAAACACACGCATCCTCCTACAAAATATTTCATTAGCCAATTCGCGGAAGTTTATTTAACTTTTTAAATATTAATTACGGCAAATCTGGTAATTAAAATTTTGGCTGTCGCAGATACCAAATGTAATATTGTGTAATTGTATTAATATTTATTTATAAATAAAATGAATTAAAATCATAACACGTTTTTTTCTAAACATTATCCATTTTGGCCGTCGTTGATTTTACACTCGATTATTAACTTGTTCGTTTACGAGTTTTAAGATATAAAATTTTAAATCCGAAGAACCAGTCAGGAAAAGATTACGAAACTGATCTGCCTAATTAGTCTTTTCAGTGTTTCCTGCCACTGAACCACCAATTAATTAATTAATCCGGGCAAGTGAACTTTTTCAAAAGGTTCACAATAATTACAAACCGCACACGCTACACCCATAACGTTTGCAATGCGGAATGTGCAGCATCATCCTTGTCTTACACAAAACACTTACTTGACCTATGAGAATGTGACCTTCCTTCATAAGTCTTCCATTTCCTACGTTTGTCGTCGGACCTTGATCCACATTTTGAATCACTTCTACTGACCGGCGGAGATCGCTTATGCTCCCGGTGTTTTGAGTGTCCCTCATGGCTTTTCCTGTTGGTTCTTTCTCCTCTGTTTGGGGGTCTCCCGGTCTCATATTTTCTCTTCTCTGCAGCTTCTGCTGATTCGCGAGTTGAACTTCGGTGTTCGGTTTTGGGCTTTTCTATTTTATCTTCACTTTTCCCGCCCCTGACTTCCAATTCAAAAGCTTCCATCTGGGCGTCGATGACTTCCCTCAAAATCTGCAAAGCAAGAAAACTAAATCTCACTTTTGACCTCACAAAATATAACCTAAAGTGTGAAGTAAGCACAAAACTGAGAGGGAATGGATAAAATAGAGGAACATACCTCTGTATGTGTTTTACGATTGGTGTGAACTTTGTTCCTATATGATGCCCTCCTTCGTTTAGCATCTCTCTCAGCTGCAGCAATTTCCCAGGCGGCCATTTCTCTTTTTTCTTTAGTTTTCTCAACAGGTCTGCAGTAAAATAATTATTTTAAAACTCACTGACATTTGGTTTAAGGTCAAATGAAGAGAACTTACTGTAACCACAAATCAGAGTATGAGTTTTGATTTTTGGTGTTGGCAATCACATAGTCATATATTGCTAGTTTTTCTTCTCTCTTAAAATTCTGGTCAAAATTTGCTGATGTCTGTGGCAAAGCCTTTAAAGACTTTTCTTCTGAAAGCATTTCATGAAATTAAATCATTGTCAAGTAAAATCTTTTTCCAATTTCACTTGAAAAAGTTGTGTTTTGGTTACCTGAATCACAATTGTCATTTTCAGTAACTTACACATAACCTGGCACAAATTAAATTTGTTTGCATGTTAAGGAATATTTAAAAAAAAAAGACTCAAATTTGTTTAAATTATGTGAGAAAAACATATCAGAATTCAAAATTTATATCACATTAATCATATTTAAAGGTTTAAAGGTAACTAAAAGGATATGATTTGTTTTGATTTGCATCAGTATAAAATAAACACACCACTTAACCAACACTGAAACAAATCATATTAAAGCAGTTGGTAAATATCAGTTACCAAATGGGTTAATATTGGTGCAACTGTAATCTTTACCTGGACATGAAGACACTTTTTGGACAATTGAGTGGAGTGACTCAGGAGTTAATGTGACAAAGGAACCATCACCAGAGTGTTCTGGAAACATTTTCTCAGTGTCTGAATATCCTTGTTGGTACCATAAACATTTTTCTTCATGAACTTTTATTTTGGAAAGAGGTACTCTATGCTGACTATTATATTTACATGTAACCATGTTTGAAGGCTCCTAAAAAATAAAAATTTAAACATGTGAATGAAATTTTAATGTGGCAGTCTTTATTTAATGTAAAAAAAGGTAATGCAAATTTTTTTGTTATATTTTCAAAGAGAAAAAGGGATATTTTTAGCATAAAAAAATGACAATAAATAGTAATATTTAAAATATATTATAATATATTTTGTTTTTATTTTTATATTTAATTATCTAATTTTATTTATATTACATATTTAAATATTTAATTATTAATATATAATATATATTTTTTATATAATATTAATATAATTATAATATTTTAAAATAAATATTTTAATTACTGATAAATTAGACTAATTGTATTTATGAAAAATATAAACTATGATTAATAGAATACTTCATTTATTAAAAGATTGTCCTTTTTAGGTTATCTTACTTCTTCCAAGAGCTTTTTATAATCCCAATTAAACTCTTTCGATAAAGACAACAATTTCTGATCAATCTGATGCAGTAATAGTGTCAATTCTTTCACTTTCTGCGCTCTCTCATTGATTAACGATTCTTGGTCCATAATTCCATCAACAAATTACGCATATTTTGTTATTTAAAGTTCGGTTGTAACTTTTGTTTACTTGAGTGACGTCATCGTCAATCATTATGTCATGTGGATTCTCCAAAGGAATATTTTCTGTTGGCAATCCTGATTATTATCGTGTATTAATTACAGGAATGATTCTTTTTTTGAAAATTGACAATTAATTTTGTATCATGTGAAATTTTTAATGACTTTTAAAGAGAATTTATTTAATAAGAGTTTATTATTTAAAAATGTGGGTCAGACCACAGTTGGTTCTTCCCGCTGTCTCTTTCTGGTGAGTTCGTTCACAGCTCCAGTGGGGGGTTTTTTTATTTTCGTAAGAACCAAAATGTTCTGCCCAACGGGTGATGTGATGTAACTCTGTGTACTGTTGGTAAAGAGAATCTAAAAAGATCTAAGCGCTAATCAAGAGGATTAATAAATTGTTTGAGATATTAGGCTCGATTTCAAAGAAATAAAGAATTCCTAAAACTCTATAAGTTTTCATTATTTTTTCTCAGGAAAATTAATCTTTTTTTTCCTTGTGAATGAAATATGAGAATTCGTCACTTTTATAATTTGGTATTTCTTTATTTCCGTAGGACAACTGAGCGGGAGACAAAATATTTTATTTTGCAAAGAAGAAAAGGACATGGAAAATCCAAAAGTTTATCATCAATTCTTGTAGGAACCATTGACAGTGTTTTTGACACCAGACCTCCGCCTTATAGGATACTATATCAGACATTATCTGGTGAAAGTTTTTATGGTTAGATAAAAATATTTTAATGTTTTATTCACCTTGATATGAATTTGCTGATTTAAAAAAAAATGTTTCTCAGTTATAGCAACTTCAAATTCTTCTTCAGAGATAATAAAAAACTGGGAGTGGATTGATAAAAATATTTCACATAATTTAAAAGCATTTGATAATGAAGAAGAAATGACTTCATTTGTACATTGCAAAATAAATTCCTTAATTGCAATTAATTCTGCTTCAACTCCTGCTGAAGGTAAACTTTATTATTAATTAAAGGTTAAAATTTATCAGGTATTAAATTTGAAAGCAATTAAAGGTTTTGGAAAGTTAACAAATGTTAAGTGGAAACTATTTGAATTTTTAGATGAAGAGACTCAAGAATTTAAATCAACTTCAGTAAAGTTTCATCAACTGTTTAATGTACCCGCTGATGAAAAATTAGTTTATTATTACTCCTGTATGTATTGGAAAGGAAAGATACCACTCCAGGGGTGGCTCTATTTAACAGTGAACAGACTCTGCTTTTATGCATACATTTTGGGAAAGGAATACAGAGTGGTTTTGAGATGGGCAGAAGTCACATCTCTCAGTAAAACTGTAGGACTGGTTTTACCAGATTCAATTAAAGTCACCACAGTAAATGAAGAGGTGGGCTTTCATTTTCTTTTTTTGGGTGTTTACTCTCCTCTTGAAAGATTTCATTATGACATTCTTCCTTCAGCATTATTTCACAGTGCTCCTGCATAAATCTGAATCATTTTCACTTATGGAACAATTAACAAATTTAGCTATGAAGAGACTGATAGATGATAAAACAAGTTTTGAAGAAGATAAGGATTTATTAAATAAATTGAGGTGAGTTATTATCAAATGAGGGGTTTTATTTAACTATGGATGTACATATGCATCAAAATTTATCATGGGTTCAGATGTTACTGGTAATAATATTGTTTTAGTAAAAATATTCCCAAGAAGTCATCATTCTTAAAGAGGGATTTGGATGCCAGAGCTCATTCAGAAGCATACAGACTTTTGTTTAGTCTTCCTGCATCAGAAAAATTAGATGGAAGTACTGATTGCACTCTATGGACGCCATATAATAAGCGAAATACTTGGGGAAGAATGTTTTTGTCACAGAACTACCTTTGCTTTGACAGCAGAGTGAGTCATGAGAATTTGCCATTTGAAACATAATTTTGTTTTCACTGAAATAGTTTTTTTTATTCAGGTTAAAGGTTTGGTGAGTTTAGTCATTCCACTTCGACACGTCAAACTCGTGGAAAAGGCGGACACCAACACAACCTACAAAGGCCTTCTCATCACAACAGTTAATTCTAGTTTTCTTTTTGCTCAAATACCAGACAGGGATTTCCTGGTGACAAAGCTCTCAGAGTTATTGTCAAAAGTGTCCCTCACTCAGAGTTCCTTGTACCTTCAAAAGCATTTAAGCAAAATAAGCGTTCAGAAGAGTTCAGATAAAGGTATTTTCCAATGCTTCTGTTTTGTCTATGAGAAAACCTAATTTGTGTAAATTTTTCAGGATCCTGGTCCATTCAAGGTCCCTTAATGAAAGAATTCAAGGCGGAGAGGCAGCCTTCGACGGCCGAAGCACAGTTGAAGAAGCACATGAAATGGGAAGAGTATTTCTCGGAATTCGGTCGAGGAATTTCCATGTATCGGACGGCTGACGCAAGAGAACTTGTTCTGGCTGGAATTCCTGATGATCTGAGAAGCGAATTGTGGCTTGTATACTCAGGTGAGTTCACCTCCTGAGGCGTATATATATAAAAAACTCCCTGATTTGAATCTTCCTTCAAGGTGCCTCCAATGAGATGCTCGCCAATCCCGGGTTGTACGAGTCTCTGGTGAACGACGCCCTCGGGAAAACCAACACTGCAAACGAGGAGATCGAACGCGATCTGCATCGCTCTCTGCCGGAACATCCCGCATTTCAGTCTTCCATTGGCATTCCTGCGCTGCGAAGAGTCCTTTCGGCGTACGCTTGTCGCAACCCCCAAGTGGGTTACTGTCAGGCAATGAATATTCTCGCATCCGTAGGCGCCATTTTATTTCTTCCTTCCACAGCCTCGGGAGGAACCCACGCTGACACTCGCACGATTTCTTTTAGGTGTTCCTTATATACTGCTCGGAGGAAGAAGCCTTTTGGCTGCTGTCGAGAGTGTGCGAGAGCCTTCTTCCCGACTGCTACAACACTCGCGTCGTGGGAGCTTTGGTGGATCAGGGAGTGCTCGAAGCGCTCGTGGCCGATCATCTGCCCCATCTGAACACCACTCTTCAGAATCTTGGCACGATTAGGGTCATATCCCTGTCCTGGTTCCTGACCATTTACCTCAGTGTGATGCCCTATCAGTGCGCCGTTAATATCATAGACTGTTTTTTCTACGACGGAGCGAAGGTTTTATTTCAGGTGAAGGGGAGAGGATGAGTCATTGTCCATCTCGGCCGCGAGATTTGTGCTAAGAAAAAAATTATTATTACGCTTCAGATTGCACTCACGGTGATGGAATCAGTGGAGGAGAAATTAAAAGAATGCAGAGACGACGGGGAGGCGATGATTTTGATAACGAATTATTTAGACGGGATTTTCGACGAGGAAAATTCCCATTTGAAACGAAAGGACGTTCCTCAAAGCGTTTCCGTCCAAAGCTTAATTTACGATTCTTACGTCAAATACGGTTTCCTCACTCCCGTCGGAATCGAAAGGCTGCGACTGAAGCATCGATTGCAAGTCGTGCATCAGCTCGAGAACGGCCTCGAAAAAACCATAGTTCGCAGCTTGGTTCCCGATGGGTTTTTCACCGCGGAGGAGTTGGAAGTAATCTTCAGTCCTTTGGTTCGAGTCGCTCACAATCGAAAAGCCAAACTCACACTTTTGCGCATCGTTGCAGGATTTACTAAAAGTAATCCGCGAGGAAATATCGCGGCAGAAGGCTTTCAGAGTTTCCGAAGTGTACCAAATGCCCTACGAAATGTTCAGAATAGATTTCGAAACTTTTCAGACCATTTTCCTGGCGTTGTCACCATGGGGTAAGGGCACTCAGGGAGAAACCCTCGCATCCGGAATTTTCAAGGTATGTTGCTCGGTCACCAAAACCAAAAGGAACATTAAGGCAGTTTAGAGTTCGGCTTTGCGTTTCAGTTGATGGATGAAAATGGGAACGGATATCTGAACGTGAGGCAGATGGTGAGAGGTTTGGGTCTGAGTTGTTCGGGGCCCGCAGAGGAACGGTTGAAGCTTCTCTTCGATTTGCATATGCCTCCGTTTTTCTCCGAGTTGGACATTCCCGGTCAAAAGGAGGCAGCGGAGGCTTTGGATTTTTTCGAAGGACTGAAAGAAGGTGGAGCGACCGTCGGCGATATCGAAGCGGACGAATCGTTCATTAATTAAGCGTTTGTTTTGTTACAGAAAGCGCAGACGAAGAGCGTATGCCGCAAAAAAAATTCGCGTGCCTTTGGAAAACCCTTTATGATTTTTTCGAAACCGATCAAGAACTGTATCATGCTCTTTCGGTGACAGGTATAAATACTTCTGCCCATTGCAGACCAACGTCGAAAGCGAATGAATTAGGCTAATGACTGCGTTTCCCCAGGCACGAAACTGCTCGAGGTTGGCGCAGAAGGAGCGGGTGAGCCAGACGGTAATAATTGGGGCATAACGCGGGAGCAGTTCGTCGCCGCCGTCTTATCCGATCCAGTATTGCATAAAAGGTTCTCTCAGGGCATAGACATCAGCTCGGAGATCGCGGGGTTCAGGCGGAGAAGATTCGAAAGGCTTTCGTCGTTCAGCGAGTCAGCATGACGAAGTACATCCACTCAGTGAAAAAGGGGCAACTGGACAAGTTGAAATTGCAGTTGTTAATGAAAGTGATTATTTTGTTGCAGGTGTTTGGCTGGCAATCGAAGCTTAAATACCGAATTGAAATTTTTAATTATCTCACTATAGACTTCCATCGTAAATTGCAGTTTATTGTTTACGCAGATTTTTTACGCATGTTGATAAAATCAGTTTTGTTTTCGAATTCGGTCACTTTTATAATTATTTTTCTAATTGTACTTTCGAACGGATATTGCGTGTTATTGTGAAATTAATTCTTTGATAGAATTGGAATTGGTGCTTATAAATGTCATAAAACGTTTAATGTTACCTATGTTTTTTTTAATTTTTTCTAATTGTACTCATTTGATATATAAAGATTTATTCTAAGTGTTTTTCCTCATTTCTCATTTATTGCCTAACAGGAGACTCCTCCCTCTTATTATCCTTAAAAACCCCGATTATCACTCACCATTTGAATATCTGTACAACTCGAAATTTGCCTTTTCGAGTTCTTCAGGGCTAAATATCTCGGAATCAGTGGGAGATATCGCATAAATAATAAATTTTTCAAAAGGAACCCAAGCTGATATTACCAAAAAGTGCCCTAATGCATTTAAGGGGGTCCAAAAGCTTAAATTTGGACAAAAATATTTTCCCAAAATTTTTCTTTTTATCCTTAAAAATATCGGGTAGGCAACTTGCAAGCGTTTTGCAAAGAGAAATTGCCTATGCGAAGGTTTCAGGAGAGAAATTTTCAGATAAAACAAAAGACAAAAATTTATGATTCAAAAATAATTAAATACTTTTACTTCAAATAATTATTTAAAATAACATAATGTTAATGTAAAATATTAATAACATAATGATAAAATAAAATAATTACATAAAAATAAGAGGATGGCGTTAGCTCAGTCTGTTAAACCGCGTGCTCGCTGAGATGTCGGACGGAGTTCAAATCCCAGCGGCGGTGGGTATTTTTCTAAGTACGATTGGTACTGAGACCACTGCTGGGAGGACGGAATGGCGTAGTGTTGCGCCTGGAAAGTCCTTCACCAGCGAACACCTCGGTGAAGTACTGTCAGTGGACTCGCCACCCCCTACACCCCCTACAGTTCCTGACATGTTCATTCAGGCCCTGTGCAACCGCCCTAACAAAATGTTTCGCAAAAACCCCGCGACCCTAACGGAAAAAGCGGGTTAAAGAAAAGTAAAGTAAAAGTATATAAAATAATCAATGTAATTACTTATTACTCAAAAAATGACAAATTATTAATACTGACTTGAAACATCACTAAGAATAAATAAAAAAGAAAATACAATATCTTACCAAATAGAAGGAGGATATTTATAAGGAGAAATAAATTAAAGTTACAATTCATTTAATATCTTTGCAATTATTGCTTGTCCTCTCCGGCGACATTTGTCGGGTTAAAACGTGTCCTTCGAGTTCTTCAATGCAGTAAATATTGCCCTTATTTCACTAAATAATCCAAGCGTTTCACTCCTTTAAAAATGAAAGAAAAAGACTTTCTATGATTATCAGTTGAAAATCTTTAAGAGTAATTTTCGCCTGAACTCCTAGAGAGCTTTCCACGACTCCACTGACTTGCTGAACATCCTAATTTTGGAGGGTATTTATCACTGTTTTCTATGATTAAATAATTAATCACGAGTTTGTTCAGAATATAACGCAGTGGCGGCTCCTACCGAAAACTTAACAAATTTTCAATCGTTGTTTTTAATTTAAGAGAAAGGAAAAACATTCGTTTTTCAATCGCGAAATCACACATTTTTTACCTCAATTCAAAGCCAGTTTAATTAATTTCTGGAATGTGGATAATTTTCTCATTCCTTTCTGAGCAGAGTATTAAATAAGAAGTGATGCGACGCACAGCGTCTGCACGCGATCCGCCACCGTTCAAAGGCACACATGACTCATGCCAGCCTTTGGCACTTTCTTTCGCTGTCTCTTTTGTTTTATTTAGCCTCAACTTAAAAGCAGAAGCGTCGACCTCCCCCATGACGAGGGATCCAAAAACGGCAGTGTCTAAAACGACCGCTCGAAAGGTAACCCAAACATTACATCAGATTTTCGTTTAACTTTCAATTATATCCATATTGAAAATTTTTAGCCGCTTGAAAAAAATTTTGTTTCCTTTTTTAGCGGATTTTTTAGGTTTCTGGTGAAAGAAAAACCTCCTGGAATTTCTCAGAACTTTTCAGTAAGTTATAATTGCAGTCATTTTGAGTGTATCAACTGATCTCATTCAGCGGTTATTGTTAAAGAGGGCAAAAGGCCCTCTTCCTTTCAGTTAATCCGGAGCTGAAGGCACATCTGGTCCAACACTTGCTAATTAAAACGAGATCAATGCAGTTTCAGTGACACATTTCGTCTGACCGCGTGAGGAGATCGCCAGAGGCAAAATGTATCCGAATGTTTACAAAGAAACCAGCTTGTCAGCAGGGGATGCCGGGGAGAAAACGCGTCTGCTGGATGGCAACTACTCCAGGGAGTCAGCAGAGCCTCACTCGTTTTTGTACCAAAACCCACCGCCGGCGTTGGTGAGTACATCGTCTCCATATTCAGATATAATAAATGCAGAAAACGTAACCAAAACTAAAAGTGTGTTCGCTCCACTATTTCCAGTCGAACGGTTCGAATATTCTAAAAAACGAGAATAAATGGCAGCCCATGAGCAGCACTCTGAAGGACGTGGACACCCACAGCATCTGGAAAGGCCCGTGCTTGGCCTTCATGTCCGGCACCTTCTTCACCCTGAGCTCGGCTGCCGTCAAGGCCTTGAGCAACGTCAATCCGATGGAGCTGCTGGTCATCAGGTCGACCGTCCAGGTGGTCTTCATGCTGGCCATCGCCATCCACGCCAAGCAGAGCTTCTTCGGGCCGAAGGGCCACCGACTGATGCTGCAGATCCAGGTGAGGGCGTTCGGGGGCGGAATGCATGCGGGGGGTGCGCAGCACAGCCTGCACCGGTGGTGTGTTGCAGGGGGTCGTCGGAGGGCTCACGCTGGTGCTGCTCTTCTTCACCTTCAGAAGACTTCCGTTGGGGGATGCGACCACGATAATATTCAGCTCGCCGGTTTTCGTGATGGTTTTGTCCTTGATCATCCTGCGGGAGCCTTGCGGGTTCTTCAGGACGTTCATCGTCGCTCTGCTGCTCGCCGGCGTCATTTTGATCGCCAAACCTCCTTTCATATTTCAAGTAATTAGTGAGCAGCCGTCACTTTGAGTGATGACCACCTCATGCTGAGGGATGAATGCTTTTCCAGTTCTTCTACCACGTGGACAATGTCTACGACATAATAGGCTACACATCCGCCCTCCTGGCCACCCTCTTCACTGCGTTAAACATAGTGATCATGAGGAAGTGCAAAGACGTGCACTACTCCATAGTGGTGCTGCAGCTGTCGCTGTGGTCACTTATGTGTTCTGCCGGTCTTTTGGCCATTTTTGTCATTTACGGCTCTGAGGAGATCGTCTCTCCACACGGAACTCACGAATGGATTTTGACGGTTCTCGTGAGTAGAATCTTTTCCTCAAGGACCGTCCGCCTCGTTTCACATTTCCAGTGGCTCACAATTTGTTTCTCGTTCAGGTGAGCGTGCTCGGTCTTTCGGGACAAGTCCTCGTGGCCAAGGCGTTGGGTCTGGAAGGCGCGGGAAAAGTGGCTGTGATAAGGTCTCTCGACATAATCCTGGCTTTTATTCTGCAAATTACTGTGTTCGGGGACGTTCCAGATTGGATGAGCGGGTTGGGAGCCGCTGCCGTTTTGCTCTGCGTCACGGGGATGACATTCGAGAAGCAAATAAAAGATTTAACCGACAGAATACCTTAAGAGTATTGTGATCGGAGAGGGTTTTTCGCCTCGACCGCAAAAGAGTACACAAAGTCAGGGTCATAATTGACTTTCCCCTCTCGCAAATAATTTTATAACGCTTTGACCCGTAACACTTTACAACTGCTTCTGCAAAACATTTGGTTCAGCAATTCACACTAAATAATATTTTGCAGGCGCAAATATTTATGTTTTAATTTATTTCGATAAAAAAACCAGATGAGTTGTGAAACCGAAAATATATAAATAAATAAATTAAAGCGAAATAAGTTCTTTTACCTAATTCAGGTAATTTTCAGGACTCCTCAAACATCAAATCCTGTAATAATAATTACGAAGAGCAAACACCAGTAACTTTAATAACCTTTTGAAGTGTTAATGCGAACATTATTTTAATTTCTCAATTTGAAGACTCTTATTTTTTGGGAACACAATATTCACGCTTTATTTTGTAGGGAACTGATTTACTTTACGAACTTCGTAACGGTCCAAGAGTCATTTTTTAATTTAAAATTCATATAAAATTGTCCCATTAAAGCCAAACGCACGAAATTTAATCATTGTCTCCTTTGAGTTATTAATCGTTTGTGAAAAATAGAAAGTGGGGACATCCGAGCTGAAATTTCAAGGCGAAAGAAACTCTCAAGTTACGTTTAGTGAAGGAATAATGTTTAATAAATCAACAAAATGTTTGTATATTTACTTCCAACTGTTTAAAGGTTTTAAATTAATTAATACTCCTGTTAACTAACAACCTAAAATCGAACTATTAAACTGAAAGCTCACGTTCTTCCTTTAAAACTTCAGTTGCTTTCATGTTTTTTTCACATAAAATGGATGTTGAATTTTAATATGGGAATCCAACAAACGGAATTTAATTAAAACTGAGGAAACTTTGATGGTATAAAGTAATTTTTTGATGCAAACATTATTTTAAAAATGCATTTAGGACTAAGGGAAAAATCAATAAGAAGTCATAGATTTTTGGACATGAGAAATAAAAAAGAAGAAGTATATGATGTATTCTCGCAAGACTGAGGTCTTGCCGACAATATTCAAATCTTATTTGAGTGGACGCAAATTGGATGAATATTCAAACTGAGAGTATAGAAATGTCGATTCACTTAGCGCCGGCCGCGCTCTCCGATTGCAACACGGCTTCTTTTTTCTTTCTGCTCAAGGACAAGAAATTGAGTTCATCCTCGGTCAACCTCGGCAGAATCTCCGTGAAGACCCCCGTGGCGATCGTGTGGCCTCCCTCTCTCAGAGTGAAATTCTTTCCCTTCTCCACCACCATCCCTTTTATAAGTCTTAGAATCACTCTGGAAAACATCCACGAAAAACGTTAGCGAACCGAAACCGTTTTGTGCGGCGAAGCCAAAAGAAATCCTCCTCACTTTCCGTCTTCCCCGGGCATTAATATTTTTTTATCTGGCACAATAAGATGTGCCGTTACGTCCCACGTCGATGAGAACAATTGAGACCTTCTGTGGCTGCTCAAAGGTTTACCATTACCGCCTTCTTCTTTGGTTAAAACATACATCTGCAAAGGGAAATTGCAACGATTGTAACGATTGGACGAATTAAAGTAAAACTCTGTGATATTCATTTCGTCGCACCTGAGTTTCCACGTGGTCTTGGAGTTTATGAATGCCGGGTTTACACAACGCCATTCCTCTGGAGACGTCTTCCCTTTTTATATTTCTTACCAGAATTCCTACCTGATCACCAGCTTGTGCTTCTTCTAGGATTTTGTGGTACATTTCAAGGCCTACGATTAAAAATTATCATTTCTCTGGTATTTCAGCAACAATTGCCAACCCAACAATGTTTACAATCGAACCTGTTATCGTTGATTTTAAAGTTTTGTTATGACCCATTATCTCACATTCGGTTCCTTTCTTGACTTTTCCCCTTTCCAACTTTCCGCTAACGACTG
This sequence comes from Brueelia nebulosa, assembly GCA_028293925.1. Lineage (NCBI taxonomy): Eukaryota > Metazoa > Arthropoda > Insecta > Psocodea > Philopteridae > Brueelia > Brueelia nebulosa. The sequence goes on from JAQIBA010000080.1 coordinate 108,574, forward strand.
TGCCTCTGCCTTTGATGTGGTAAACGCTTTCAATTGGTAAAAAGAAGGGCTTATCATAATCGCGAACGGGATCTGGAATCGCTGAATCAATGGCATCCAACAACTTCAACACTGACTGAGCACCCAATTCGGGATTTTTCCCTTCCAATGCACACAAAGCAGATCCTTAAAAATAAAAATAAACAGTTTCACCTTTCCAATTCAATCGTGATAATAACACTGCCTGACAAAATTGATGTTCCCCATCTCAGAAAAAATATATACTTGTAATAGTCAATACACAATATACAGTAGCGCTCAAAGTATTTTGAAAATAAAAATAAGAATATTATAATAAAATAAATAAAATAATAATAATATTATTATAAAAAAAGATTATAGAAAAGATTACAGAAAAGATTATAGAAAAATAATAATGTTTTTAAAGAAATTTTAATAGTTTCTTGGTTAATTATTGTATTATATGACTTTATGTATTTTTAGGATTGTACTATTTAGTTATAAACACTATTAGTAGTATTAGTTTGTCGGCCTACGGCATTGACATAACATAAGGATGTGATTTCTTTTCAGTCTTCAGCTCTTTATTTGGCATGCATTCATACCTTGGTTATGAGGATTAACCAAGGATTAACAAATACATATTTCTTTTCTCAGGTGGGAGAACCTGACTGGAATTTTTCAGTCAGTGTAATCACTGATTTTACAAGCCAACCACCTTTTACAACTGGCACAGCATCTCCATTGTAGCCCATTTGAGTAAGCAATTCCCTGATTTCCACTTCGACTAATTCCACCATTTCTGCGTCGGCTGCATCCACTTTGTTTATGTACACAACGATGTGCTGGATACCGATTTGCTTGGCCAGAAGCAAATGTTCTCTGGTTTGAGGCATTGCGCCATCGGTCGCCGCGATTACTAAGATTCCCCCATCCATTTGGGAGGTTCCAGTGATCATGTTCTAAAATTTAAAGAAAACTTCTTTGGTCTTATTCTACAATTTGGACGATTATAGTACATCACTGAGTCAGCAACCAATGGAAAATATACCAATCATTTCAATGAGTTGTTAATTTATAGTTTGAGAAGAATATCGTAAACTCCAACAAACCAATTCATCTTTTTCCTCATTTTACATTGTTTTAATGAACATATGTCTTCTTAAACTCAATATACACTGTTTTTCCTGTAACACATCCACACTGTAATTGAGAGAGGAGTGTATTTAATGCAGACGAACCTTTATGTAATCTGCATGTCCAGGACAGTCAATGTGACTGTAATGTCTTTTTTCAGTGGAGTACTCAACATGAGCTATATTTATGGTAATGCCTCTTGCCTTTTCTTCAGGAGCTTTATCTATTTCCTCATATTCTTTGAACTGAGCCAAATTTTTATCATCAAGAACTGGAAAAAAATTAATTTCATAAGTGCCAAAACAGGCAATTCTGTTTGACTTGGTCTAAATGTAATACAAATTTAAAAAGTGTTGAATACCTTTGGTAATAGCAGCTGTAAGAGTTGTCTTTCCATGATCAACATGTCCTATTGTTCCAACATTACAATGAGGTTTGTTTCTCTCATATACCTTCTTTTCTGATGGAGCAGCATAATTCCTCACAAATGCATTTAGTCGAAAAAAGTAGTTTTTACAAGAGACATTACTTCCTTTCTGAAATCAACGGAAAAGTATTTTATTATAATTTTACCGGAAATTTATTTCGAACCCGTTGAGTTGATCGTTTAAATAGGGTATTCATTATGTCGAGCTTTGATTCCAGAATTAATAAATGTTGGATTTCTCGTCTATAAAAAACCTTAAGGAATTAATTATAAATAATCTGTAAATTTTTCGATTTCGAGTTTTACACGGGATTCAATCGACATCTAAAAGCATGCCATCATCTTTTTTTACTTACAATTCCGCAAATTTCTTTCAATATTAAAATTTGCTTGCTGGGGTACAGCACACCTGAAAAAGAATTTCCTTTAATGACCAAAGCAGAAAAGACAATGTAATAAAATATATGAGTGAATTTCGAAAATATATAAAAAATTCCCCGTAATCGTTTGAATTCTACGCCAAATGCAGTTTTTCCTAAGAGGCGCCCAAACCACTTTATTTTTTTATTCACAAACCGAATGTTCCCAAAAAATTCACTGTATTTTTAAAACTAATTAAAGCAAATTTTAGTAATAAATTTAATTACCGGTTCTTAAAAAAACTCTTCCAAGCGCATGGGAAGCCATTTTCTAGAGTTCGCAAAAGCTTCCGCTTCACAGAGCATAAAAAATGGTCGAAAACCACAGAGTTAAACCGTAGTTGATTTCATTAAGGATTCCTCTCAATAAATTTACATTTATCGTTGGAAGTTTAAAAATTTTATAAATAATACATTTACATTTATTTTTAAAAATGATTTTGAACGCTTCTTTTGCTTCTGCCGCGGGCATCCTCAGCATCCCGACACTCAGAATAGTATAAAATCTTGTCTTCGTCTATGTCGGCCTCATTGTTGCGTTGAGAGATAAACTCAAAAATTTTAAATTTGTTTTTTTCGAGAGATTTTCCTTTAGTTTTATTTGGCGAATGGAAAATTGAGTTACTTTTGTTTAATTATAAATATTAACTATCATTAATTAATAATGGTTTATAATCAGCGAGAATAATTTACATCTAATAAAGAGATCAGATGCCGGGAAAAAAATGTTTTTCAAAGGCTCAAAACTTTTCAGACTCAATTTTGTAAACCAATCGGTAATATATTAAAATATATATACAGCAAATAATTTATTTCTTTGCCTATTATAACTACTTATAATTCCCGACGAAGGGAAACTTTCAATCTCATCGTAGCCTTCATTTTTAACTGAAATTGTTTGCATCCTCAGATATAAAGTAAGCTTGATATATTGCAAGATTTTTTCATAAGCGTTGCGTTTGTTATTTTTTTATTGATATTTTCAGCCTGCTTAGAAACCTAAAGTGGCATGTTTAGTGCTAAATATTTGTTTCTCAGGAGATAAGTTAAAATTCTTAATTAACTGAACACTCTTTTCATCATATTCCTGAAATACTAAATCTTCTTTTTCTTTGATTTTTTCACCGTTGGATAAAAACAATGACTCTTTTGTGACAAGCATAAGTCCCAGAATGAGTGGCAGGTAAATGAGTGAGAAACGAAAGAGTTTCCTTGAGTTTTTGCTGTCTGATTCCTTAAAAAATTTTAAGCCTGAAAAAGAAATTCAGGTGAGGAATCAATTATATTTTGGTAATTAAAAAAGTTCAGTATCAGCAGAACTCACCCAAATAAATAAAATACAAATTTACAGGTGCTGAGAGTACAGCAAATGACCAGTGGGTGAGGTTTAAAACTGGTGCTAAACTAGAACAAACAGTGAGTCCCACTGTATACCTTAAAGCAGTTCGTCGACATAATCCTGTAAGTTTCAAGAATACAATTCTGGCTCTCATTTTCATTTATCTTTATCATAAAACACAAAAAGTGATACAACATCTAATACACAAAACATTACCTGGGTTTGTCACAGCCATCATTCTGTAGCCAGCTTTTGAATAATCAGGCCTCAAATTCCATGATAAAGCATTAAAATGTGGGAACTGCCAAGCATACAAAATTGCCCCCAAAATAAGTGCTTTTGCTTCTAGACTTCCCTCACAAGCTGCCCATCCCATCAAAGGAGGAATGGCACCAACTAAAAACAATTTTTATTAAATTAACACAACTCTATATGGTCTAATTAAATTGGGGGACCACTGGGTCCCAAAACTTAATGAATCCAAAATGGTAAATTACCTATTGAACCAATCCATGTGTTTAATATGCTGATTCTCTTCAGAGGAGTATAAATCATTGTGTACAAAATTAAGTTAGCTGCCCCAAGAGAGGCAGTTAAACCATTTGTTCCAAAGTGAAGAGTTAACAATCCCACTGAACCTGCAGCTGTTGCAAACCCAATGGCATGAAGAGAACTGAAAAAAATATAATATTAATACCAAAAAAATGAACACCACTAATTTATTCAAAAAAATATTGAGTACATCAAGTTAACGGCTCACCTGAGATATCCTTGAACCAGAACTCTGTTTCTTGTTCTTGACATTTGGGCATCAAATGGAACTTCTAGAAACTGGTTGATAGAATTAGCAGCACTTGAAACAAGACCTGTTCCAACAGCACAACTTAGAAATGAAACCAAATTAAAAGAAGAAGGGCTCATTGCATATCCCATCATTGATGTCAGCACTACTAAGGCTGAAAAATATTGAAAAATAAGTTAAATATCTGTAGATGAGACCTGCAAAAAGACTTTTCTGATAAAACCACATTCATCAATTGCATTTTTTAAAATGACCCATTACTTACATGTTAATCTAAATTTTGATAACTTTAAATAGTACTGTCCTAATTTGGAACTATCGACTCGTATTTCTTTCCATTTGTTATCCCTTATTTTAATAAATTCATTATTTTCTAGTTTTTGTAAAGTATTCTCAGACACATAAAAGGTTCCGTTAGCCACATTGCTAAGTTTTGAAAAATCGGTTACATTATGTAAATGATTTGTTTTATGCAGCTTTTCCCGGCCGCCCGTATCATTTTTCGTCAGCTGTGATTTTGTGAAAACTTCATGGGAGCTCTGTAAAGTCAACGTTTCATTCGATCAATTATTTAATCATAAAATCTTTAATGCTAAGATATGTTTCAATACTTACAAAAATTCGAGGTAACAGTTGTTGATTATGAAAATGACGAGGAACCTTCAGTATGTGCCATGACAATAATAAATACATTATTTAAAAAAGGCAATTATTAAGAATACTTGACTTTTTCCATGTCTATATTTTAATGTTTACATTTTTTCTTGTAAACAATGTTTTAAAGAAGATACCGCGAGCAGTAAGTGCAAAAGATATCAAACATCCCATTTGTCGTCTGCAGCAGTTCCCTTCAAAAAAACTGTCGCCAAATTGTCAATTCGTCGTAGCAGCAGAAAGAAAATATAATACACTGGTATTCATTCTCTAAAATTCACGAAAAGTAATTTTTTGAATTATTAAAAAAGAAGAAAACCCCTTCCATGAATTCCCGGCATCAACGTGAAAAGTCTAAATGAAATGAAAGAAAAAGGAACTGAATATGAACTGGGTTTCATATTCTGAAAATCATTTAACAAATTAAAATATTGAGTCTAAAAACTGTGATGTAATTCTGGGGTGGCATAAGCACCAACCCATTAAATAAAAAATATAATACATATATATATGTATATAATAATATTAATTAAAAAATATTAAAATTTTAAACTCATATGAAGTACAAAGCTCGGTAGTTTTTTTCGAATTTGATTGAAAATTTCCGAGCCAGCTCACTTTTGAAAAGTAAATTAAGTAGTATTCACACTGAAATAATGTATATAATTCATATGTATCTTGAAAAATTTTTGCTTCATTAATTTTTAAAATCATCACATTCACGGATAAATTTAAAATAAAATTATATCTATTTGGCTTACTTTTCAAACTATAGTCAACTGTCTCCGGGGATTACCAGACTGGATTGCTTAATTTCTCAAAATTTTCACTTATTCACCGGCAGGACAGCGACTGACTCAAACATTTTCTCCGCCAATGCATCCTATTCACACCTTAAACACTGAAACGGTCACCGATTATATACTTTACTATCGTTTTTTGCAACACATCAAACAAGCGACTACAAAAGGAACGGCACGAACAATGAAATTCTCTATCTCTTCCCGCTCACATCTCCCCATACCTTTTCCTCTTCCCGGCCCACTTCTGTGGATTTTGGCTCTCGCCTGTGAGAACTCGCTTTTGAAGTGGGCTTTCGCCTTCGACGAGGCTTTCTTGATTCGCTTGCCCCCCTTTCTTTTGGGCCCCTCCGTCTTCGCCAAGTCGTACTTCCTCAACAGTTCGCGGTCGTACTGCCTCCTGGAATCCGCTTTGCTCAGCACTTCGTAGGCGGCCACAATGTCCCGGAACTTCTTCGCGCTCACTTCGGAGCCGTTGTTTCTATCCGGATGATATACTTTGGAGAGTTTATAATAGGCGGCCTTAACCTCGGCCATCGTCGCCGAGGGCGTGAGTCCAAGGGATTTGTAGTGGTTCCATCTCAATGAGTGTATTGTTGACAGAACTCTAAAAGAATCAAAAACAAACCGACAACTCCATTTCAGCATAATAACCGAACTTGATTTATACTTTTGCAATTACTAAATGCATATCAAAATTATAAATTAAAAAATATTGTATAAAAGGCAAAACAATTTAAGAAACTCCTGGAAAAAATGAACGTTTCTCAGAAAATAATTTTGTTTTTTACCATTTTGGTTCTTGAAAAAAAAATCAAAACAAATACTTCAACTGTTCATAATATTTTTGAATCAGAGACGGTGATTGGAAAAGATTTTAATCAACACAGGGGTGAGCAACATTTTTAATTAACAGGCCAAGTTTTCAAATTTTATGGCGGGCCGCACATAAATCAGATAATATTTATCAATAACTTACAAATTTTATTTATAATAAACATTAGAATACAAAAATACAGAATTTAATAAAAATTAAAAATTTTATAACAAATTTTATGCAAAATAAAAACATACAAGAAAAGAATAGAAAACAAATTCAATTGAAATTTTTAACGAGAAATTCGGGGTTGTTTTTTCGATACAATCGAGTGGAACTGATATACTATGTACTATCATTTTATGATAATTAATTTTATAAAAAATATATATAGATAAAAATAATTCAGTTTTAGGAATGCTTGGGAGCTGCTCAGCTTTGAGTTAAAAAGTTTCAAGAACTCCATTTAAATAATTTTATTAAATTCAAGATTCTCTTAAAATGACTTTAACTCTTAAACTGAAATCACATGCCAATATTTATTGATTTTGCACCTGAAGGCTTACATAATGTCTTCCAGGTCACTGATTTAAAATTAATTAATCTTTTATATTAAGTTTTGTATTTAATTAATTGAGTACTCAATGCAGTCATTGGTTATTTTAATCCTAAATTGTATTTATTCTTAATTCTGCAGATATACCACTCTTGATGGGTGAAAAACCTGTCTGCACAATGGACATTTTGGTTTTTCTTGAAGCCAATCAAAAATGCAAGGCCAACAAAACAAATGACCACAGGGAGTTACACTGGACATTTGCATCATGTTGAGGCAAAGAGGGCATTTTTCATGGGAGTTTTTTTCCATCTCATTTGCTCTGCATTCAGTTGGCAGCAGCTTCTTTGCACCTGCATTGCCTCCTTTATAAATGGTTGAAACCAAACCAAAAACTGACTGGATTAAAGTTATGATTCCTAATAATTTAAAAGCATAAAGAGAAGATCTGTCCTTCAGCCAGTACCTGACAAGAACCTGTAATATAAACATTATTATATTGTACTATTTATACATCCAAAGGATTATAAATAAGGAAAATAAGAACTCACAAATTTAATTCCACACAACCTCTTTGAAAGTTCATAGTAATGACCATCAAAGTAAAACAATGCTTTGTGGAATTTTAAATAGAAGGGAAGATGAATTTCTAATAAATGAAATAACATCATTAAAAGGCTTATCATAAAATTTTTTCTCTCTGTATGATTAAGAGAATGTTCCTGCTGCAATTGTTTGATATTTTTTCCAAGTTTTTTCAAGGCTTTAATCACAATTTTCTCACCAAAGACATTTAGTAGAATCATGAGAAGCTGGTGCTGAAAGAAAATAATTTTTTGAGAAATTGCTGAGACAAGAACATCAATTCATAACTTACAGAAATAATACTAAAAACTTTTTTAATGATTGGTAATCTTCAGGTCGAAACTTTACCAGTTTAATGAAGTTCAAACACAATCAATCCTAAATAGACACAATAAATAAAAATATATCTAAGTTTCTTTAAAAACCCACCTGTTTCTTAGGTAAAGAATTAACAGAATCATTAATTTGAATTATTCCTGTGTATTCTTCTCCCAAAGTTTGTAAATTTGACAATGTTGTGATGCTCTGATACAATACATCGGAGAATCTTTCAGTCAGTTCCTTATTCTTGATCCAAAAATGAATGCCTACAGAAGTTTTAAAAGTTTATAAAATTTTAAAAAACATAAACTGAAAATTTCGGTTTTACTAAAATTACCCAAAAGCGGCTGAATTATTCCTGAAATACATTCAAACAGATATTTTTTAAAAGTGTCATCTCTTTGGGCCGACCTGAAAATTTCGGCCTGACCCGCCTCTACAAACATTGCCAAAGAATTTTTCTAGGACTGTAAGAAAACACAGCCCCATTAATTTTCCTTAGTACCTCAAATTACGCTCCTTGCCATTTTCATTAAAAGTCAAATGTCGGGGCATTAGAATTGTCGCCACGTGAAAATATTTCCGTCGTTATTTTGGCGCGAAGAGCGGGAAATTTTAAAAAACAAAAAATGAACTGGGATTTGAAAGTACAATAATAATTAAAACACTTTTTTTCAGGCTCCATAAGCAACGAGAATTCTTAAGGAGGATATGAATTTTTAAAATACCAAATGTTTTAGTCATTTAACGATGTGTGTTTCGCAAGTGTTCTAATTAATTGGAAAACAATTAGGTAAGTGGTAAAAGTGAATCTTCACTCGTTGCACAGAAATAATTTTTTTTGAATTTGTAACATTAGGTAAATACAGGTTGGAAAGAATTATCGCATCTTAAAGAAAGATTGGCTACCAAATTGAAGAAAACGAAACTTCACATTACAACACTCACTATTTTTAACCTCTAATAATTTTCCAAAAAAAGGGCATAAGTTTAATATAAATATGGAATTGACATAAATTTATTTTTTATTAGAATAGTTGAATATTTAATACGTAAATTAAATATTATTTAATTAATTTAATATGAAATTTAAACATAAAATTTTTGAACAGAGTAAAAATGAATTTCTAACATAAAAGATGTAACAAACTTATTCTTATAGAATTAATAAATAAATAACAGTAATTAATAGCAAAAATGCAATCGCAAACAAAGTTTATTGTTTCAAAACGACAAATCAAAGACGTGGACAAAACAAATCGAAAAAAATTGAATATTTCATTATTGCAATCCTTTCATAAATCCCCCATTTCTCGATTAATAAATCCCATTGAATCTCAATTAAAACATGAATTATAAACATAGTTTTAGTAAAACACCAAAAATATCACTGCCTAAATAGAAAAAAATATGACTTGAAACTCTGAATTGGGTGAAATTTCGACCCCTCCAACTTCGCTAAAGGGTTAACTTCCAGTTTCAAAATTTTATTTTTTCTTGAAAATGTTTTATAAAATTACCAGACATTCAGTGTCACAATTCTTTTGAAAGCAAATATCAGAACGGGTCAAAATTGATCTTGTGTCCAAACTAAATTATGTAAAGTTATATAAAATGAAAACCTTAGCCCAAACGAATTATTGCCTCGGATTTACGGTTTCAAAGCAAACGAATTAAATAATAAAAAAATTATGAGAAATCATGTTGCATCGGTGATTTAATTAGTCGAAAATAGGGAGTTCATATTTCAAGTTGCACAAATCGAAGATTCACTCTGTTAAATATCATAAATCCAAAATATGGTTAACTTTATTTAATCTGATGGAAGCCATTAACCTATTTTTAATTAACTCGGTGCTCTTTAGATTGCCTGTCTGATTAAAAGAATGGCTAAAAACGCACTCGAGTCGGGTGGGAACATCCACAAAAGTTAAACCGAATCCTAAATATTTTAAATTGAGTTATATAACGCGACTTTTCTCTTGGCATCACGACGCATATCAATGCACTTTCCCAAGCATGCGTGAAAGTGTTGATTTCTTGCTTTTTTCGAAAATCGAAAATGACATACTTCTTCCCGGGAAGTTTAGTATTCGCATCGGATATTTAAGGCTGTCCTCATCGGATGCGACATTTGAATATTATATCAATTTATTCGTTTCTCGGCGGAATAAGAAGGACAACGAAGTCACGTACTCCACCAATCCGCGTCCCTCAGAGGGAAAAACTTCTTCAAGAACCTGATGCCTTTAATTTCTAATCCAGTTCCCTTTATCAGAACTCCAAAAAAATTGTTAACATTTAAGCCCTCTCGCAACTCTAACCCTTAATGGTTTTAACACCGTTGAGCTGATTTTTGCCGTTATCGAATTATCTTACTTGTTACAGGGCTAATTACAAACTATGAGAACTGGAATACGAAAAAGCTAATGATTAAAAATATTAAAATTCAATTAACACCTGAACAGTAACTTCAAGATTTTTCTCTGCTAATAAAGATTTTTTTTATGGAAAGTTCTAATTTAACGTTTTACATTTTAAAGGTTCGTTTTTTTGTTTCTTATTTATTTTTTCATTTTTGCCTTTTAGTTCCTGTTTTTTTGCTTTCTGCTTTCTTCGGGGTTCATGTTAATCTTTTTTTATGTTTTTTATTTTTCTGCCTCTTTTGCTTCTTCTGCTTTTTTAAGTTTCGATTGAACAACTTTTTACACCCAACTTTCGTAGAGTTTAAACTTGATTTTGACTTTGTGTCGTCCAGAGACTCCATTTCGAAGGTGTGGACCATCGGATTTTAAATAAATAAAAAGCACACAATGAAAGCAACATAAAAAAACATAGGAAAGAAATCTTTGACAAAAGAAATTATTAGTTATAAATATAAGAAAACTTTCATACTTTCATACTTTCAAATGGAGAGACGGACAAAGAATCACACACGTACCTGAGGAAAGAGGTGGAAGTGGTCGAGCACAATACCACATCTGACACACGGTCCCTGACACCAGTTGGTTACTGAACGACTTCGGTAAAAGTCTCGCTCCTCTCCTCCGGTTATAATGGTGCATTTTGCCTTTGTCCGAGCCGTTTAGCGCCCGAGTTGTATTTACTTTCCGCATTCGCTCGAAATTTCCTCTCTTCACCGGTATGCTTTACTGAAAAAGTTCTCAGAGAAAGTGTCAATTGTGCGCGAGTTTCATTTTCAAATGTCTGCCCTTAGATTTTTGGATTTATAAATTTTTTTTGTATTGGATACGAGCCCATTTTTATTATACTAAGGTAAAATTCATTGTACTTTTTCTGTTGTGAATAAAAAGTTTCAACATTTTTGGTAATGAATCAAAAGTTTATAAATTTTTAATAATAACATTTTGTTTATCTGAATTTATCTAAAATAACGAAAGCTTTGTATTCTAAAACATAGAATACAATACCAAATTTCTATGCAGTAATTGTGAAAATGTAAGCCTCATGTGAGCAATTAGTAAACGAATGTACGGTAGCGAGGGAATTTTGATTCATCGCATTGTATTCTTTCTTTTTATTACTTTTATTGCTACTTGGCATGAATTCCCAGCCGAGTTATTGTATTTGTTATTCTTTGGTTTTTGAACATTTTAATTCTTTTCTGTGCAGTGAATTTGTATGGTTGTATTTTTTTTGTTTTATCGGTGGACTCTTTGCAAGTGTCTGTCGGACGAACGAAAACGTTATGACCGCAATAGAGTTTTTTAATTTGTTTAACTCTTAAATATAAGTCTTTTGTCGTGGATAATTAAATTGAGAATGAAAAAGTCCGTCAATCCGACTGCAACCCGATTAGTCATTAGCGCCGAAATGACCATGAGAATGAGGTGTGGATTGTAAAAGAATTTCTCGGGGCTCCGATTTTCCGCTTACATAAATAAGACAATAAAACGCGCGTTACATAAATGAAGCGAAAACCATTGCTTAAATGCGGTTTCGCTGAGTTCCGTTCACCTCTGTCCACACTTTAATGAATTGCTGACAGAAAGTACACTCGTCCCTCGGTTCACACGATGGATTCGCTCCAGGGAAAACCGTGCAAAGTGAGGCCCCTTCTGAGAGCCTTACATCGAAGGCTTTACACAGAAATAAAGCGTAGAATATTTTTAAAAACCGCGGGTTGTCCGTCCCGGTTTTAGAGTAAAAACCAAGATTCTTTTATCTAAAACAGAAATTAACCCCTCTTATTAAACTGTAATTTCATAATCTAAAATATCTAAAATATCTGAAATCACAGAATACTTCCGTCCTTCCGTAGGCTCAGCTCGGAATTTTCCGGAAGTGTTTGTATTGAAATAATAAATGTTTGAAGATGGCGGTGGCTGAGTGCGAAAGACGAATCTCAACGACAGAATGAGATTTTTCATTCTTTTTAGAATTTATGGCTACAGTTAGTTTTAGATATTTTAGATTTTAGAATAGAAGACAAAAAGTCTACTCTGCCGAGGGTGAATGACGGAGCGAAAGACTTTTGAGTCGAAAGCACTTATTATGACTTTTTGGAGAAAATTGAAGAAAGTAAAGAATGATTAGAGGAAAAGGAGAAAGGATGAAAAACTAAGAAAAAAGAAAGATAGAAAGAAATAAAAAAAGAAAGAAGTAATGATCAGTTCATTCCGATACGAGTGAATTTATCGCCTAAAATTTAATAATAACTCAATGTTAACACCATAACCGCCGTCACCGGTCAAAGTGACCGGTGCTCGTGGGAATCGTAGGCAATTACCATCACTGCCGTTTTAATTACTCGATAACGTCGCCTTTTAATTGATTTCGATAAATTTAAAGTTTTTTGGCACCTTTGGCACCTCCAATCGGTCCTTTTTCACCCCTTGGGGAGAAAGGGCGGAACCGGAAGCACTGGGCGAGGGTGGGGGGGCGGTTTGGGGGCGACACCTCAGAGCGAACGAGTCACGTTCCGAATGGAAGAGAGTTGGCATCGGAAGCGGACGGACGGTGCCTTAAGTTAAGGTTTCACGCGAGTGTGCGAAATTTAGGTCAACTTTCCAATGCTTTCTTTAATTAATGGAAAGACAAAAAATCGGGGAAACGTCGGGGGTTCACTTGCCAAAGAAAGTGGTCACCCGAATCGAATTTTAATTGGATCAAATTAATTATCCATGAGTTGGAGAATTGAACGCGTTTGGCATCGACTCTTGGAAAAGACTCCCGATGACAGAATGGGGTGAAAAATCCGCCATGAGTGCTTTTCGGTGCTCAGAAGTGCGTTTGAACAGCTTTGAGTGCCAAGAGCGCCCGCAAAAGCCTGAAACCTTCATAGTGAAAGTACACAATTCCCAGTTTCATAACCCAAACGGCGCTTTCCGTCATGTTTTGGCCTACGAACACTTAACAGACAACAACTCCTACAAAATGACGGACAGTCAATCGTCCTTTGAAGAAAATAATCGAGACCCGAGTGAGGAAAAAAATTTTTAACCATCGTCAGAAAAATTATGTTCATTGTTCGCTTATAAATGATAACAATTTAGGAATAAAACCAACGGAAGGGGGTTGAGTTTTAAGAAAACTTCGAGTGGGGCTGGAAGAGTAAAACCCGATCGCACAAATAAGAAAACACAAGTAAAAATAGCCTCTTGACCCTCGGCAATTATGGCCTCATGCCAAACTGTTAAATCCGCCACTGTAACCTCACCTGGATTTCTCTCTCTCTCTCTCTCTCGTTTTTCTCATAACCTTGTACTCCCTTATGAATTTCTTTCAATAAACACGCCCATACTCTCTCCTGAAAACTGTGCAAACCGCAGTTGTTGAAACAATCTTCGACCAGGACTCGAGAACAACCCAAACATTTGGGTTTCCCCGAAAGCAAAAAGATGTGGCGTTAACTCCCTTTTGTTTGCTAATCTCGTGTCAACTGAATTTCGTCCGGCAACCTTGTCTAGCCATCAGAAATTCATGAATGTCTCGGATAGGTCAAGAGACAAGGAGTGGCGAGCGAAAAAGGAGAATAAAAACGGTTTTTTGCGGGTTGTTTCGTCTGGCAAACATGTCGGTGCCGTTGTGCAATTTTTATTAGAGCCAATTAAACATTCCGATCAAAATAAGAGTGAAAGACAAAGAAATGAAGAAAAAAGTCTGGGAGGGTCAGAAATCTAGTTTTGTGAAGGTTGGAACTGGTTCCGGTGTAAGAATAAGGCTCGGCTGGATTATAGATAATCGTTTAGGCCTTTGGTGCCATTCTTGGCCAATCCTGGGAATTGGTCTAGGCGGTTGGACACTGTGCCCGGCCGCGTTTAGATCATGAATCAGTTCAAGGGAATGTTTGGTGAATGTTTGGCCATGCGGACTCGCACTGCAATTTTGGTGAGCTTTCTTGGACGAAAGGCTTTGAAGGATCGCCACCGCACTTCGCGGTTTTTCCCTTTCATTATTATTACATACTTTCCTTACAAAGTTTCCCCTTTTCCTTTGTTAATTCTCCTATTATTCTTTTGCGTTTGAAACTTCTGCCACTATTTAGTCCCTAACAGGTTATTTTCAAATGTTTAAAAAATTGTCTCATTTAAGCATTCTTAATCAGATTCACACGGTCCTCGATTTACACGGTTTGAAATCTCAACAAAATAAATTATTATTGTTATTCCGTGGCATCGTGCCACAGTTTTTGTCGATTATGGTACATCGCTGAGTTCGCAACTAATGGAAAATGCAGCCATCAACTCAATTAATTGTTTTTTAGTTTTGTTTGAGAAAAATTTTGTGAACTGAATGAACCAATCTCTGGTTTTGATGAATCCCATGTCTCTGTTTCATACAGTAATCTCGATTCGACTGATGAATACTGTTTCAACTGTACGAGTATTTAACGAGAACTCTTTTTTGTCAAAGTATGTTTTCCTTATTTCTATTAGCTTCTTCTTCGTTAAGTCCACCGATGGTGTTAATAATTATGAAACTCAAAATGTTATCTGTTGATAACAGAAGAAGTAACCGATGCAAAAACCGATGCAAATAAGAAATCTAAAAATTGCGTGTTCCTAATGTTTTGCTAAGTTTCAACCCTTTTAATTGCACTCGATTCGTGTCCGAGCTAAAAAATAATTTCCTATTTTTATAATTAATCTTAAATAAAACCGTGCGACTTAAATTATTTCACTTACAGAATCACTTAAATTATGCAAAAAAACTCGGAGACAATGAAATAGCCATTTCAAAAGAAAAACACATTTCTTAAGTTATTGCATTAAGTAAACGCGAAAGCCGCGTTGGAAGTAAATCTTAAACATCGTTTGGTGCATCGCCTCGTAACTTTAAAACTTAATTTAAAAATTTCTTTTATGTAAATAAATTAATTTGGGTTTGTATGTAAAATGACGAATATTTTTGTCCGTTGGTCTCTTTAAAGATTTTGTTCACCTTAAAAGAATACTTTAAAAAATAAATTTTCAGGGCAAAGATTGATGAAGAAACACATCTATGAACACATCTATGAAAATGCGTCTCAAAATTTTCTTTTTCGATGAGAACCTAATTAGAAACTTTTAAAAGAAAAACTCCCGGTCATGAACTGCTTTCAAAGAGTGCAGTCGATCCGCAAAAAACTATCTTCTCTAACTAATTCTCACTTTTGTTTTTGCCCAGGAAGTGTGAAATTTTCTAAGTGTTAAGGTTTTCAATGCCTTTTGAGTTTTTTTTTTACAAGAAATTAACGCTATTCATTTATTATAGTAAAAACATTAATTTTATGCCCAAAAATTGTCTGTATAATTCATAAGGGAAAAGTATCTGTTATTCAAAATAAAAACACCCAATGTAATTTAACCCGTTATCTCCCAATTTTTTGGGCAGCCAGATCACGTGGGAGAGATACAGGCATACAAATATAATAGCGGTCTTACAAATGGGACACTTGGAGATAACGGGTTAAAGAACGAAAATATTAATGTTAGCACAAGTACTTGGCGTTCTAATTTTGCAAAATACAGACGAAAAAAAGCCCTTTTATTTATAATAAAAAAACACAATATTAATAATTAAAGTTGTTTTTAATTTGAAAAAATAAATATGAAAGTCAATATTATTCTTCCAAGGCGAATAACGCATTCATAAACTCTTTGAAAAATAGTTATGATCGGTCTCCCTTCGACCAATCAGCGCTTGTCTAGTTTTTGTTCCTCAGAGGAAATGCAAAATCGGCCTCACTCGGGCTTCCATTAGTCACTAATCCTATTTAATCATATTTTTTCCAACAAGTTGACCTTATTATGGCCGCCACATTTAGTCGTGAATGTGCCAACGGGCGGAGGAGTTCTGCGGAACTCCTAATTCGAAAAAGTTCCACTCAGGTTGGGACAATAACAAACTTTAATAATTAAGCAAAAGTTAAATGCCCCGTTCATTTATGTTTGCCATAATGGGTCCCCAATGTTTTAATTATTAATCCTTTGCACTCGAAATCTTTGTGGACATCGCTGCTTTTGCTCTTATTATTTTTAATTTATAATTTCAAAACCACAAATATTATTTGGCAATCAATATAAGAATTATTGTACAATAATTTTTTGTAAAAAATTGATAAAAATAAGCTTTAAGAAAATTCTGAAAATTAGATTCTAAAAATTGGGTTTCTGAAAAAAATTTATAAAAAAAATACTTAAAAATAATTTCAGAAAATGGGGTTCGAAAAATATATTTACAAGAATAGATTTAAAAAAATAGATTTCTAAAAATAGATTTCCATAAATAGTTTTTCTAATATAATTTTAAAAGTATATTTTAGATAGAATCTAGAATAAAAATTGATTCTGAAAATAAATTTGCACTCTAATGCCCTTTGAGGGGACAGCAGAGTGCAAAGGGTTAATTCTTTTGAACAGCTTTTCAACCTGTCATGGCGTTGTCTTCTTGCCTTTCTTTTTCCTTTTTACACCTCCGTGCTATTCTATTTTCCCTGTCTATTCCTCTCCTGGAGTGAGGAGCCTTATCTAATCGAGAATTAATCTCCCAGAATAAAAAATTTGGAAGCACATGTTTTCTTATTTTCATTCGCTTTCTAAACCGAATCATACATTCAAAGAATATTTTTTTAAGAGACAAACAGTCGAAATCCATGTCGGGGCCCTTATTTCTTACTAAGGGGCCCTGAACATAATTGCCGTTATATTTGAAGGAAATATGATCTTATTAGTCTTGTTTCACAGTTCATTTCATTTCCATAACGAATTAACGATTAATTTTTGGCAGCCGACGATGCAAATATTGTCAAAAACACGCCAAGGATAAAATAAATAATATTTTCATGTGTGGTCTCTTATATTTTCCCTTGGATTTGAAAATATAGGAATATTGTTTTTATTTTACTTCCCACGATTCCAAAGGCATCGGATCGACCGGTGAGTTCATGCATCGAAATAAATCCTCGAAAACTATAAGTGATTTTTTTCAGTTTATATAAATTATAAGTCTGGGTTTTACGGCTATTAAAATGAGTTAAAAAAATGCGGTTTTCCTTTTCTTAAAAGTTGGCAATTATGTCATCGGACTTGTTACTTTTCAAACGGTGTTTTTTTGCGTGAAAGCCAATACGCAGAATTTAACATTCTACTGCTTTCTTGGTCGTGAGTGAGGCCTCGATTTTAGAAGAAAAAAACAAATTTTAGAAATTCGGAGGACAACGGATGAGATAGAAACAGAATTTTAAAATTAAGTAATTTCCAAAATGGCGGGCTCAGTAAATTTTTGAATTTAGTGAAAAATAATCAGGGAGTTTATCTCTTTAAAAAAGATATCCTAAATAAATATTGTAGGAAAAACATTTTTTTACTTTCAAAGTATCAGTAAGAAAAGCGTTAGCAGTTTTTTTGACAATCTTCGGAATGAGGCTTTAACAGGAATAAACAAAATAATTTTAATGGCAATTAATGATTTCTAATTATTACGTAAGCATAGGTTTTTCTTAGGATTATGCCCAAGGCTCTTCTAAATCGTTTGGTGCAATAATTACCTCCAATCTTAAAATGTAATTATCTTTACCTGTTGGGGCGAAATGCAATGCTCAATTCAGATATGAGAAAACCGAGAAATCAGTGAACTGCGCTTTTAATTTATGGCTGTCGAATTAATATCTTATGTTTGACACATTCAGGCGGAGCGGTTAATGTTCTTATTTGCGCTGGGCTTAATATTGTTGTGAAATATGAAAATTCCTAACACGGTTTTAACGCTTCCAGGTATTAAACTCGGTTGAGACATTTTAACTTGAACTTTTCGGTTACTTTATTTAAAAAGTGCAGCTTTTATTCGTTCGATTTTCAGTTATTTCGATCCACGTAACGATCGCAACCGCAACAATGTGTTTTACTTTCCTTGTTTGTCAAAGAAAACTGAAGAGAAAAAAATTTTAAAATTAATCTTAAAAGCCAACAGTGGAAAACCTCTCGCGCAAACGATTATTGTTTCCACGGTTGATCGATTTGAAAATTAGAATTTTCACGGTCTGTGTGTTGTGCCCTCCGTGACTCCCATACATTTTAATTAAATGTAAAGAGTTTTCTGAAACGTGTTTGCCCAAAAAAAGAGAGTCACATGGCCACAGGCAGCTGCCGAAGGGTGGCAACAATCGTTGCGGATCTTCCAATGAAACAAAGCTTTCAGTCAGGGCCGTTTTCAGCAGCCATTGTTTTTGTTTAAATCCACTGCGATAGAAATTTTTTACATATTTAATCATCCTTACACTTCACAATAAGTAACCGAAATGCATTATTGTTGATTCTGTCCTTGGGATATAAGCTGGGATCATTGAAATACGGTTATTCATCGGAGGGGAAGTTGCGTTACTCACTAAAGAGTTGGCCCGAAAAATAAATCCTAATTTACTATGCAATGAGAATTGCAAGGGAGATAAGATTTGTTTGGAAACGGGAAGGAGGGCGATTTGTAGAAAAATTAATAAATGAAATTAATAAATTCTGCTTGTCGAAGCAGAAAAGAAAGGGAAGGAGAGTCTTGAGGGGACAACAAGAAGGAAGTTATAAAGAGATAAAGTGCAGAACAGTTGGTGAGAAGGAGTTGAGAGGTTCAGAAGCAAATCTAAAGAAATCTAAAGAAAAAAACCTCCTATAAGCGGGACTCCCATTGTATTTTCAGTTCAAAGGAGGAGGGAAAGAGATAAAGAAAGAAGTTTTTAGAAGCGAACGGATTGAGAGTAAAAAGTAGAAGAAAAAGGAAGGAGAAGGAAGGAGAAGGAGATAAATATTTGGTAATATAAATACACTGAGTCCCGAATATGCACTGCAAATTGGTTTCAGAACAAACCCCATAAAATGAGATTATTTTGAAAACCGTGTAAACCGAGTTTAAGACAGGAAAGCTCAATACATGTCTATTAAAAGCGTATATAATGAGGAAAGATTTCAAGAATAAAAAAACAGATTTTTTAAAAAAGAAAAACATGAACATTGATTAACAATGATAATTAATGACAAATACTGCAGAATGAGTCGAAAAAAATTGTTTTAGTTGAAATGTAAGACCGTGTAAAAGCAAAACCGTGTATCGAACACCAAATAAATCGAGGGCCAAATGTGCATTACTTATAATCGTCATCCTCATCATTTCCGTCAGGCGGAGCAGATAAGAATGTGAAAAATTAATAAAAAATAATGTAAACAAACAAATTATGGAATTTAAGCAAATTATTCAAGATAAGCTTTGCGCAGTGCCGATATCGAAATCAATGTGTACTTATCTAAATTATTTAAATTCGGTGAGAAACGCTCTCATGCGTGATAATAACAGATCACCATTTAGGGAAAACAATGAGAAGTTTACCAAAGAAATTTGCCTTTTGTATTCGCCAGGGGTTGGAAAAATATTTGCCTTGAAAGGACACTGACTTTTAAAAGCCAAACTTTCCACGATTTTCGAAATTTAAACTAAAATTTGCCCTTTTGCCCTTAAAACAAACTATAAATTCATTCCAAACTGATTATTATTGCAGGTTAGGCGTGAAACGAATCCGTCAACACGTAACTGTCCGAATTATCCGTACGCCAATTACATTAAAGTGCGTAGCCGGAACCCATTTTCATGTTATTTATTTTTAATAACAAACTCAACAAATAAGGACATAATTTAAGTGTGAGGTCGTATTGTGCAGTTTCTTTTAAGGGGGCGTCGCAATTAATACTTTAATCATTTCGAATCAGTGACTTTCTCGTTTCCCCCAATAGGAAAAAAACAAACGTGGATTGCATTCGTTTCAAAATGAAGGTGCAATTCATTGCGAAAGGTGTAAAGATCGGTCGAGAGCGAAACGAAAAGTCGCATAAAAAGCCCCTAAAAGCGGAAGCAGTTGTATTTGAGAGGGAAAATTATAAAAAAATGGTTTATATTGAATAATATTTTTTGTCGAGTGAATTGTACGCAAAACCAAGTTTCACTAATCTGAAATTGGTTGCACAATAATTCATTGTATCCTTTGTGAGAGAGAGAGTTTCCCATGAGGCTTGTGAACTAGGATAATTTTAAACTGGCCTCTTTTTCTTAATAATTTTTTTCAAACTTGTATCAGTTTTCTAAGATTTTCATGAATTTTTTATGTAGATTTATTTATGACGAGCAGAATTGTCCCTCTGGAGGAACTTTTGTTTTAACACTCAGTTTGAGGGTGTTATTTTGGTTGGAATTCAAATTTTCAAAAAGCTTTTTGTATATTGCCACGTTTCAAATTTTATCGCCTCACATATTCTTTTATTAAATTAAAATTGTCTTCCTTTTTTAATTTGGGAAAACCGTACGAATAATTTTAATTGACAATGAAGATTGGACAGACGAATCAGCACAATTAGTTTGTTAGCACAGAATGAGGGTTTCGAAGGGCTAAAAAAATTTTTAATGCTCAAATTATCATTCCCATTGATCCCGTATCACCGCCGGCCATTTTTATAATAAAAATAAATATGGAGACAACTGCGCCGCACAAATTGAACAAGAGAAAATTAACGCTTTGGCTTAATTATTTGATGAAAACCTAATTGAGAAGTTGGAGACTTATCTGAGGTAAAAAAATTCCATAATGACATTTTTTGTGACGATAAAATCGAACGTCGAGGAAAACTTCATTCAGTTTCGCTTTAATTACCTGTAAAAAATTCAAGGCAGTATAACTTTGAATATGGGTGCATCGTATAACCAAATACTGTTCTACCAAAAATTTTTTCGTGTATTTGTGGAGTCCCAAAATTATAACTGCATTTAGGCAGCGCCGAAGGAGTGAATGAGTACCTTTCATATTTTGTATTCACTTAACCCGCTGAGGTCGTGAGCTTTTCAGGGCAACTGTCCGTCTTTATAACCCGCAACATGGCGGGTGCTCTTTAAGGCCTTTAAGGCCTTTAAGGCCTTGCGAATAAAAGGGAAGTTACTTAGTCCGCTCAGATAAGACATTCACGGTTACGTAAATTCCTAAGATGCTGAAACTTGATGAAATTGTTCAGAGTATAATTATAAAAGTAATGTGAAAAGTCCTAAAAAATCCGCTATCGGTTCAAAAGTCAACAAAATTAGTTTTCCGCCATTTTCGGAAAAACGGTAAGTTTTATCGTAAAAAAATAGCTGAGACAAAAATTGTAGTGGATAAAATTATCTACAAAAAACGCGTGAGTACTTTTTTTTCTAAGGGCGACCGTTTCTGAGACATAACAATTTAAAAAGTTGAATAAGTAAAAATATAAAAATTGCCCGCAAAAGAATTTTCCATTTTTAAGGTTCCATAACTTTTTTCGCTATGTATGGCCACACACAAACACTACTCTCTACAATGAACTACGACGTTCCCAGCATCAATACATCGAAGGCTATGAGAGCTCAAAGTTGCAGAGGAAACACCATTTCAGCAATTTTCCCCATATTTGAGCCAAATATATTAATACTAATTTCGAATGTGTCATCCAATTTTTGGATTTTTTTGATAATTATTTTGTACATAATTTTATCCTCCACAACTTTTATCTCAGCTATTTTTTTTACGATAAAACTTACCGTTTTTTCGAAAATGGGGGAAAACTAATTTTGTTGACCTTTGACCCCGATTCTTTTCTTAGCATCGGATTGATGTCATACTAACAAGTTCACTAAGTTTCAGCTTTTTGGGAATTAATTTGTAACTTCACCCCTCATTTTTAAACTTTAATGAATTTAACTGAACTAACTGACATAAAAAGTGCGTTTTAAACGGCCGTGTTTATATGAATAATTCTTGCCTTTCCCCGTAAAACATGTATGGCAGCTTGAAGTGCTTTAACAATATCTCGACACTGAAATTCACCTAATTGCATATATTAGGAATCGACTTTGGCAATAGCAAACAGTCTCCTTACTTGAAAGGTAATAAATTTTAAATTCAAAAATTTCGCAGGCCGATCGAACCGGTTTTTAAGGGGGAGTGTATGGCTGGGCATTCCAACAGCATGCCAACGTTTATGTGGACACAAGAGAAACCTAAGAGGCGAGTGGCCGTGTTTGAAATTCGCCCCAAAGGGTTCCCCAAATCGAGGTAGCTGAGGGACACTATGGTGGGTTCAGGTTGGTTCAGGTACATGATGTCATAATTGCAGGCTCTTTTATGCACATATGGCCTTTGCAGGCGGAAAAGCACCGCTATACGGTCCTACTGTTTGTACACAAAGCAGAATCCACCGCATTGTTTTTGTATAAGAGACGCCCTTTAATTAAACGCCTATCACTGATTTCGTCTATTTCATTTTGAAACGCACACGTATTCTTTGGTGATTACGTAAGCAACTGTTTCAAGTGCTCTCTGGAATGGTCGCGTTTCCTGTCCTTCCACTTTTTGCGTGGAGGAGCAGTCGCCATGAATTGTGCGAATTGTGCGCCGGCGAATGAAGAAACAATCAGTATAACCAGTTGTGCACCGGTATATATATACTAATGTATAAATCTGTTGGAGGCAACCTGTGTGAATGTGTCCGCATTCCATTTTTGTTACCTAAGATCTAAAGAACCACTGATCGACTACGACCGGACTTTTTCCAAAAGACAATTTTTTAAAGTTTATACCGTGTCATGTCTCGTTTTTCCAAAAAAAGCGAAAGTTGATAAAACAGCCAAAAAATTTGTTTAAATAAAGGGGGAAGAAACCAAATAACTTAAAAAAAATTATTCTTTTTTGATTGCTCACCAAATTGTGGTTTTATATTTATTTATTGTTACTTTGCAACAATTAGGATTTGAGATGGCTTTTTTCAGTAATAAGGGATTTTGAGTACGCATTTGGGTGGGCACACTTTGAGTGCAGAAAATGGCGGTGTTCCACATTCGGTTACATCGAATGTTTTCTTACATTTCCTGAAATTTTTTTTGCCTTTCACTCATATTAGATTTTTTCAGTAAAAAACAAAAGATCAATTCACTGAGAATTGAATTCATTGAAATTCTGGAACGAGTAAAAAATTAATCACACAAATTTTATTTTTGTTTAAGGCCGATTTGAGATGCATTAATGTAACGTTGCGATGAATATACCCAAACTTATTTATATTTTATCCGTCAGTAGAGTCAAATATTTATGTTAAAATTCAGTATAATTCGGTAATAAAAGAATTTATTTTACAACTGCCATTTAATTCAGTTCGAACTCAATTCTCAATGTGTAATAGAAATGACATATTTGTTTTATTATAATTACGTGCTATTATGTAATTTATATTCCAAATTAATATTTTTGTCACTCAACCCTTTGAGTCCCAAAGGCTTTGTACTGGACCCACCGAAATTAAATTATTAAATGTTTTTTGTGACTACATTTTACGGGTGGTCCCAAATAGTTTATCAAAATTTTCAAAAAAAAAATGGTGGGTTCATTTGTCAATATGATTTTTCATGTGAATTAATTTTGATATTTCAAAAAGTTCGGACTCAAAGGGTGAAGTATGTTCATTTTCCAGGAAAACATGTGTTATTTAACGCATCAGACGCAAGTTGTGATTATGAAGTCCCAGGGAGGACAAACCCTCCTAAAGTATAATATATTTAAGTATTGATTTAAATTAAAAAAGGTCAAATTAATATTTGACCTGGCCAATCATGAAACGCATGCATCATTCAGATTTCAAGTTTGGTTGCTTGTTTTAGAGCCTTTGGGGAACATTGAATTTTTATCAAAATCGGCCATTTTATTTTGCGTCTGCTATTATAACCGGCCAATTATACCATAAATCATGGAAACTTAGAAGTTGTGAACATTCGGTGTCAGTCATTTTTCGTGAGAAAGAGCTCACTTTCGAATGCAGAAGTCAGTCGTTGGCCAAAAGGCGAAGAGAAACCCGTTTACCAATGAATTCGTTCTTTAGCAAAATAATTATGTCGCTTCAGGTTTGTCATGACGAAACGGTTGTTCCTGCGAAGAATATAAGGTGATGCAACCGACCGAAAATTATATCACGAACGAAAAAGTGAGAAGAATCGAAGGACAAGAAACTGTTCTTTTTTCGCCAAAATGAGGATAATAGAGTAAAAAGGAGAAGCGGTAAAAATGAGTTCACAGAAACAAGCAGACGACAATGAGAGTAATTTGACAATGGAGACAATTAAAGACTGTTATTTATTGATACGCCTAAAAAATTACGCCACAGTTCTGTTTCTTTCGTCCTTTTTGAAGACGACAAATATGTCGGTTCCGCTTTTATTATTTGATTTTGCTTTCACGTCTTTGGATTCTTTGCGACCGCAGCAGAAGAAACCCGCGTTTGAGGAAGTAATGCATGCGATGAATTGGCAAAGCAACAAATCCATCGAAGAAAGAACTGTGCCTGTGTCATCAACCGTCCTGGAATCGGCCAACAGACCACCACAGTTTGGGAGAATGTGTTATTGGGCAAATGCGATTCTGAAACCTGTATTTATACAGGCGTGTGAATGTTTCATTGAAAAGACAACAATTTTTTGGTTAAAATTTTTGGTGGAAATCGAAATACCTTCTTTTCTGAAAATTGTCCCGGTTTTTACTTTATTCGCAACTTGGTGGTCCCCGAGGGACCCCATTCTTTACCCGAAAACAACAATGGTACACCAGTACATCCTTGCGGTTTCGGATAGCGGCTAATAAAACTGTTGAGGCATGGTCAGGAGAAGGTTACACTGCCAGTGTTAAAGGAAATCGCAAGATCAACCTTCGTCATTAGGAGAGGAATGTCTGAAACGGACAATGAGAAACCCATTACAGGCAAGGAGCAATCGAAAGGGAACTCCGCTAATAAGCCATGCCGGGCTTATCAGGAGATGACGTCATCGTTGCTCACCCTTGGGCGCATCCCTGACCCCAGGTACTTCAATTCTAGGACCGGGACTTCTTCTGAAACCGAGAGCGTTGCTCGAAGGCAGATTACGGTTGGCGGCTTTCGATCCGGTGCAGGTGCTGCTCGTGATGTAATGGCCGAGGTGGAATAGCCCGAAGAAGATGAACCAATGACATAGAGAACGGCCGAAGTTCGACCTATTCGAGCCACCGTCACGTTTTCGCTTTTTACGGCGGTTATTAAAGTTTCAAATTTAAATTGCTAATATCGGTTGCATTTGTAAATTATGCATGGAACGAAAATGCGAGAGTGGACCCTCTCTGCGATTCTTCGGCCCTCCTCCCAAACCGAGTGCTTTATTGCACCTCGTCTCATAAAACTTTTATAGAGCACTTCTCGGACGTGAGAACCAAACTTGAGAGTCGCATTAAAATTCTGCCGTAACTGCGCCGAAAAATGTAACCCATTAACGGGCAAAGGGACGTATATGTCCCACGAATTGCGGAATTGTCCCAACTTTCGATTTATGATTTTTACGTCATTTCATTCGCGAGATTCTCTCTGATATGGAAGGAATTTATAAATCGGTTGATCAGGGACGGAGTCAGGGCTGTCCAAACTTTCACTTTTTTTCACCTTCAAATTTTCATTACTCATGACTGTTCAGTCGGAAAATGAAATGGCTGAGGGGGCAAAATCTGGGAGGCACTGCATCATAATGAACCATTTTGAGCCCTTTCGCGGACTGATTGTTTTAAACCTAGGAAGCCGACAATTGCTCAGAGTAAAATTATAAGGTCAAAAATCAGCAAAATTAGTTTTTTCATCAACGCCAAATCTTAAAAACAATAAAAGGTAGAAAGATTGGGGTTGAAAATTCGAATTCCATGCGTAAAAACACCCTCAGAACGGGTATTAAAACAATTCCTCCAGCGGAAAAAGGATTAACCGAATGAGAGCCTCACAATGGAAGGTTGGATTGCCATTTTTCACCGAAGTCAGCTTCTTTTGCGAGACAGAGCGCACAAGTAAACTTTCTCACGAAGCGAACTGTTAAAGGGATTTTCCTTTAAGTGTTTCAACCGTCACGCCTTCAATCATTCACTCATTTCTCACTTGAACCTGACCCATTATCGCAAACATTTTCCTTCACGATTTATGGGAATTCGAATGTGGGCCGCAACCGGTTCAATAATTTGAAACTTCCAAAAAAAAGACCTCGAATTAGATAAAACTAACAAGGAACTCCGTTCTCCCGATTCGTGACTGATTGGCCGTTTGGTCCGAGGGGAAGAAATTCTTTCACTTTGCTCACTTCCTGGGGGAAGTCACAAGTCTTCTTTCACTGGGCAAACAGTTCTGAGAGCTCTGAACTTTGGATTTCCTTAAGGGAAAACAAATACTTGCCGGGATGTCAAATCATGCCTTAATTGTAGAAGATGATGCATGAAATTATTTTAAGCAACCTCATTATTTTTCAGTCGGAATCAAAATAAACTGAAAACACTCTGGAAATTATTAACTGTCGACCGTTCTCTTTTGTGACCCTCAAAAAAGTATTGTCATATTTGTATACATTAGAGAGCTTAGCTCCACCTCCTAGAAGCCTAAAAATTAATTAAATAATTAAATTTAAAAATACTATATTTTAAATATATAATGAAAGTACTTTAATTAAAATAACAAAAAATTTACTTTATAAAATTAGAAATTATCTAAGAACTGAGTAAACTAATTACTTATAAGAAAGTAAATCTGCTTTTAAAATAAAAAAATCTGATATTAAGAGAAATTATTAAGAAAATTAAGCGAAAAATATTTAAGAATGAGAACTAAAATAATCATTATAAAAAAATGAAAACCCCTTTAAATTAAGAAATGTACTCTAAAAAGGAAATGATAAAAAATTAGCGAAATAATAATTTTTGAGACGCAAAGGAATGGTCCAGTGCTACCAACTCTCACCTGCTCTCCAACCATTTTTTATTATAATAAATAATTAATTATTATTGAATGAATAACAAAATCACTCATAAATCACAGCTTCATATTTTTAAGTTAAAAAATGCCCTTAAAAATAAAGCACTCCTATAAATGCAATAAATTTGGGAGGAGACCTTTAGGTTGGCAACCCTGGAATGATCAACTGTCAACTGCGTCCTCTAGTTTTCTGTTGACCAATCAACGACTGTCTTTTT
The DNA here is from genome assembly GCA_028293925.1 of Brueelia nebulosa. Classification (NCBI taxonomy): domain Eukaryota; kingdom Metazoa; phylum Arthropoda; class Insecta; order Psocodea; family Philopteridae; genus Brueelia; species Brueelia nebulosa. The sequence goes on from JAQIBA010000080.1 coordinate 135,932, forward strand.
TATGATACGATTATTTCCGGGAAATTCCGAGTGTTACCGAAGTCGCAAACGTCCCTACCCACGAATTCCGGGATTTTTTATAAAATAATTACCCTTTTACATTGGAATCTTCTTCTTCATATTAAGTAGAATAAAAGGATTTCAAATTCTAATGCTTTTGTCTTTTAAACAAAAAGACATTTACTTCAAAACCAAAGCATTATATAAAACAAACAATGGAATGGCGCGTAGAAACGTGGAATTCGGAAGTTATAATAAAGTGGAACAAATGCATTGCGCGTTATTTAAATTTAAATAAGGTTTATCCGAAATAATTTACTTAATTGAATTATCGTAAAAGAAATCAAATAAAAACAGACCATAGAGACACATGAATTATAACGAACGACCTCAGTCACACGAGAAATGCGTTTATTTTGAGTATTTTTTTTAGTAAAATTGACAAAATCGCCTTAATTTTACGCATCCGCACGTTTCCGTTGCTTCTAATTTGAAAAGAAACAAAATTTCACCGGAATTAGAGAACCGGAATCAGATCTGAGGAAAATTACAAATTTAAGATTTCTACTTCGTCGGCCCGACTTCGTAAATTTATCTTTCAATTAATACTCGAAGACGGCCATTCGAGAGGAAGTTATTTAAATTTCTCTCAAAAGCTTATGTACGAGGCCTTAGAGTCGAAACAAATACAAATACAGTACAATACAAAAAGGGATGGTGAAGTTTTAATCCCGCTTTCTTTTTTCGGAGCTTGTAAATAAGTAATTTTTATTCCTCGACATCGTCATCAGCTTTGTCATCGTCCCTTCATTCACATTTATTTCAAGTTTTGAAGTAAAGTATGATTCTGCAATAAATTAGAAGCGACGCTTTGACTCAAATTGGATTTTTAATTTGTTAGTTATTTCATGTAGTTATTACTTTGGGAATGAGAAAAAAAAATTTTTTTTAAATTTAAAATCAATATATGTTTTAAAAAAAAATTAAGTAATCAATATGCGGAACTTCTTTTCAGATGCGGGTGCTTTCGTGGCTTCTCTTCGTGGCTGCTGCAACGAGTTCAGTATTCGCTTCAGAAGAGAGTAAGTATTTATAAGCATAAAAGAAAGGAAAGAGTTGCCCCCGGGGCCCCGAGAGGGTAATTAGAGACGGGTTCCGGCCGTATTATTGAGAGGATTCGCCTGCCGGGCGGAAGTTTTACAAAAAGTGCGTTTCCTAGTAATTATAAGGAGAGGTGAGAGAGGTTTTCCTTCGAAAAAGGAAAGGGTGAAGAGATGAAATCGGAATGCAGACACTTGAACGGAACCTTGAATTCCACCGAAGATGACACAAATTTCGTCCCGCCTCGGCGAAATTACATCATCGGCCAATATTGTTAAATTTAAATTTTTTATAATTAAGTAATTTTGTTTGTAAATGCATGCACGCCCATGATAATTAATGAAATCCCGAGGATAAATAATTTTATAATAATTCGGGATAATTTTTCAAGAAAGTAAAACACAGGCAGACATGCTAAGGACACGTGAAGTGCCCGTAAATATTAATTAGTTGGCCTTTGAGGCAACTGTCGCCTGTTACATCAGAAGAAAAGAGAAAGTATATTTTTGTGAATTCGCTCGAGAGTCTTTTTAATTATGATATCCCATTATTGATCTTTTATAACGATCATCGCATTCTTTTTATCGGCTCACACTCTCCGCTTCATCACAAGAAATCGCTTTCTATTCAGTCCAACGGCGCCCACCACTCAAAGCGCCTTTGCACCGATTTGGCCTCAGCGAAGGCTGAATAAGCGACGGATTGCCGAGATGATGGCGAGGCTGTTCGGTTGCGTAAGAGAGATGGAGCCATGCCCTGGGCGACACGAAGGCCCATTTTTCCTTATCTTTTGTCTCATGATTTGCATTTATGTGCTTTTACTTTTCACGAAAAAGGAGGGCGGCTCCTGGTCGCAGCGAAGTAAAGAGTAAGAATAAGTAAGAAAGAAAAATGATGGAAAGTAATGCAAAATTAGGAGAAAAAGGAAGGAGGAAATGTGTCGAAAGAAAAGAGTAAAGAGAGGGGAGGAAAGTAAAGAGGAAGAAAAAGATGAAGAGAAAGTCGCCGCAGGGGAGCGATAACGCGAATAATGAAGGCAAAAGACATAGAATCCAAAAAGAAGGTACAGAAAACTACCAAAAACTTTTTTGATTTTGAGGATTTTGGCGGGATTATTCGAGAGCAGGTTTGCATAGGCTTCCACCTTTTGCGCAGGCACCCGTTGGTGGGAACAATCATTGTTAATGTTGCAGAAATTCTTATGGCGGAGCATTTCAAGGCTGGGCGGATCGTTTATTGAGTTTTATCTCTTTGCTCCGAGAAAACCTTCGAAATGTTGGAAATGTTCTTAATTGGCCGATTATGGCAATTGGAGTAATTCCTCTTGAAAAGGAATATCGGGATTGAACATTTCACAAGACAAAACACTAATTGTGTTGACTTTTTGACTCGTTGACACCGATCTTTGGGTTTTTTTTAAATATTTGTAATACCTGTTTCAACATTTTTAATAAAAAAAATTGCAAAATGGCGTCTTTGAGCGGTATTGTTCTAATTATCCCAACTCGGAGAAGAGTAAAACTTTCCTTTACCTCAACTAATTGTTTTCAAACTCCTCACTGCGTTTTAAAGTAATTGCTAATGGTTTTTGAAACCGATTATGTAAAGTGGGCGAAGAAAAGCCATTATTTTTGAACGATTTTCGGAATCGAACAAAGAGGTTTCGACTAATTATTGATAATTACAAATCTTAAAAAGCTGCAGAAATAAAAAACGTAGGGATTCTTTTTCAATGATAAACATCGACACGCACTGTATTTGATAAATATTATTTATTTACTTATTTTTATTACATAAACGTATATATTATATCAATATTTTCTTCCCCTTTTTTTACTCTTTGCTTTCCTCCTCCTTTTTCTTCTTATTCTTTACTTTCTTCCTCTCAATTCGAATTACTCAACAAATAAATATGCTAATTTGATTTAAAAATAAATTATTCAATTGAACGGCCTATTCGTGCGAGTAATAAGCTCATAAAGTGACCAAAACTTTCTCTCTCCCGTTTTATAATATGTTTTTCTGCATTAAAAAAACTTATATAAACACAGGAATACAGAAATTCAATTCGGCGCAGTCTATGTAAATCGAGAAGCACTTTTAGCTAAATTATTTCAAGTTGTAACTGAGACGCCCTTCACACTGTGGGATTTAAGAATGAATAAAAATATACGTATTTACTATATTATATTTGACATACGTGATACATAGTTAATCAATTACAACACACAATTACATTTCACTGACGACCCTTTCATAATGAAATACATTACAATAACTATTCTAAATATGTGTATAAAACTGTAGCTAATGAATAAGGCAATAAAAAGAAACAAATAAAAGGTGTAAAGGACATTCTGAAAGGGAAATTAAAAGGGGCTATATACTGAAGAATGAAGAAATAAAACTATACTGTGCGAAGCGAAAAACGGTGTAAAAGTAAACATTCTAAAAAGTGTAAAAATAGATAACCCCCATTTACAACTCATTCGCACTACAACGCATTCAACAGAACCAGTGGCCTTCCTCCCCGACACCTTCGCATACATTTGTCTTAGGAGTTACCTGACTGGTGTACCTGTACTACTTGATTCCCTCCTCGGCACCAAAATTTTAACTCTTCACTGTGAAAATGGGTCTTTGTGATTAATTAAATTGATTTTTGTTTAGGAAGCATTTCCAGACCAAAGAGAGAATCCTCAGAAAAGAAAATAGTATGCTACTACACAAACTGGTCGGTGTACAGGCCGGGCACCGCCAAGTTCAGCCCCCAAAACATCAACCCCTACCTCTGCACGCACCTAATCTACGCGTTCGGGGGTCTGTCCAAGGACAACGCCCTCAAGCCCTTTGACAAGTACCAGGACATCGAGCAGGGGGGCTACGCCAAGTTCAACGGCCTCAAGACGTACAACAAGAACCTGAAGACGATGCTCGCCATCGGGGGCTGGAATGAGGGATCCGCGAGGTTCTCCCCGCTGGTGGCCGACGCCGAAAGAAGAAGAGAACTAGTCAAAAACACTGTTAAGTTTCTCAGACAGAACCACTTCGATGGGCTCGATCTGGACTGGGAGTACCCGAGTTTCAGGGACGGAGGGAAACCTCGGGACCGGGACAATTACGCCACGCTCGTTCAGGTATTGTATTCTCGGGTCGCGAGCCCTCTGTTCTGCGCAGGGACTCACGGGTGAACACTTGCAGGAGTTCAGGGAAGAATTCGAGAGGGAATCGGAGAAAACGGGGCGACCCCGTCTTCTCCTGACGATGGCCGTCCCTGCTGGGATAGAGTACATCGACAAGGGCTACGACGTACCCAAACTGAACAAGTACTTAGACTGGATGAACATTCTCAGTTATGATTATCATTCGGCGTTTGAACCCGCTGTCAATCATCATTCTCCTTTGTTCTCACTCGAGGAGGACAACGAGTACAATTTCGATGCTGTACTGAACATCGTAAGTCGTTGCGCGTGAGAACGTTATTTCCGTTATTTTCCACGATCCTTTATGGTGAACCTTTGTGTCTCTCCACAAGGACCACACCGTCCAGCACTACCTCAAGCTCGGGGCGGACAAGAGCAAGCTGGTCTTGGGGATACCCACCTACGGACGGTCGTACACTCTCTTCAACCCCGGGGCGACGGACATTGGCTCCCCTGCGGACGGTCCGGGAGACCAGGGCGAAGCCACCAGGGAGAAGGGGTACCTGGCTTATTATGAGGTAAATTTGTGCATTCTTTGTTTGTTAACTTATGACTAAATAATCACTGAACCGATTTCGAGGGATCTTTTTTCGAAAGATTCGGATTGTTTCAAAGTTTCTCATTAGCCATTTCTAATTTCTCGAAAATAAGCAGAAAATTTGTTTCTTTTTCGACTGCTTAGAAATTGTAGCTGTCAGGTTGTAGTGAAGGTGAAGAGAAGGAACCTAAATGAATCTGCTGTTTGGGACAAAATATCAGGTTGTAGTGAATGAGAGATTGAGAGTAACGGAAGAAAAGTGAGAGGGAAACAGAGGACAGAAAAAAGAGAGTGAGAAAGTAAAAGAGAGAGAAGGAGGTGATACTGTATGCAAGTCTAGTCTGGACAAATAGCCACAGGGTGATGAAAAAGAAGGCGAAGGAAGAGCGGAAACGACAGAAAGCAAGTAAAAGCGAATAAAACACAAATAAAACGATAAAAGGTGAAATTGTAGTGAAGGTGCAGGTGATGAGGATGACTATTGTAGTTCGTTATTGAGGTGAGCTGCAGTGACTCAGGGTTTACACCACTGTTCACTATGTTCTGCAGAGGAGAAGTCGGCGTGTTCAGTCTTTTAGTGTGTTTTATACATTTATACAGATACAATTTGTGAATACAATTGGGATTGAAATTGGAATAACTATTAAAAGTGTATTTTTTATGACATTATAATTATAGATCTGCGATAGAGTTAGCTCCGGAGGTTGGACTCTTAAGAATCCAAATCCAGAAGCGATGGGTCCCTACGCTTACAAGGACAATCAGTGGGTGGGTTTCGACGACGAAGACATCGTCAGGACCAAAGCTAAATATGTCAATGACAATGATCTTGGCGGCATCATGTTTTGGTCGATCGACAATGACGATTTTAGAGGAAAATGTCACGGCAAACCTTACCCGCTAATAGAGGCGGCCAAAGAGGCTTTATTGGCGTAAGTATTCGCAATAACCCGACGAAAACGTGGCCTGTGCAATATCGCTTCTTCCTCCATCAAGGACTGCCAATGAGCTCATTCCAAGCACAAGGAGCGGTTCCACCAGGCCCAGCCCGAAAAAATCGGAGCAGGAAACGTCGTCCAAGTCGAAGGGCAGAAAATCGCGGCTGAGGACCAAATCTTCCACAACGACAGAATCCCCCGGCACAAGATCGAGCGGTCGCACTTCGACCACACCACAGCCACCCACGACACCTGACCCCGGCAGCGGTAAGTGGAAACGCTGTCTTTTGCGCTCCCAAATGCATCCGTGACCACGGCATGACGGAATTTGCAGACTTCGTTTGCAAGGACGAGGGATTCTTTCCACACCCGAGGGACTGCAAGAAGTATTTCTGGTGTTTGGACAGCGGACCCTCCAGTCTGGGCATAGTCGCTCATCAGTTCACGTGCCCTTCGGGATTGGTCTTCAATAAGATATCTGATTCCTGCGACTACGCCAGAAATGTTATTTGCAAGACGAAATCGGAGGTGAGCGTTGTTTTATTGTACCGCTTACAATGCTGGAGGCTTCCTCGAAAATTCACGTCTCCGTCGTCGACAGTCTTCAGGTACAACCACCACGACTACAACGACGACAACTACAACCTCGAGAACGACAACAGCCAGAAGTAGGTTAGTAATAACCGCCTCTCCCCCGAGAACAACCACCACAACGACCGCCGCCCCACCTGACGAAGAAGAAGAGGAAGAAGAAGCGGAAGAAGATGAAGAAGATCCCGGAACGATCAAAGAACTGATCAGTGAGTGCGATTCGAGAAGACTCAGAGAAGCTGAGTCAGCATACCTCCACTAAAAATTGTTCCTTTTCACGCCAGATTTGATAAAAAAACTGGGAGGCGTCGAGGAGCTGGAAAAGCAACTGAATCTTCAGAACTCCGAGGGGAAAGAGAAAATCAAGCCGAGCCTGTACAGTCGAGTGCTTCAGGGAAGAACTGGTAACAAATACCGCGGCGTCACCGGTGAAACGACAACGTCGAAGTAAGCGTTCGAAAATAAACTCGTTGCCAGAAGGAAGTGCACAAACGAGGGAATATTTTCAGGTACGTTTCGGTGTTCAGGAATCGTCCCGTTGGGCCTCAAAGTCCGAGTACGGAAGAGACCACCAGCAGAGGATCAGACAAACCGCGATACGTGACAATCCAGAGAAACAGGTGATTTTCGGCGATCGGTGATATCTCCTTTGAAAAGGATCCGAATGACGGTGGTGATTTTTGACTCAGATCGACGAAACGGCCGGGGAAAGTGGAGGAAGAAGACGAAGAGGAAGAAACGGAGGAAGAGGAAGAGGAACCGAAGGAGGTGACAGCAAAGGAGAGGATTCCAAGGCCGTTCAGCAACAGAAGGCGGCCGAATGGGGAGACGACGACAGAGAAGGAGTACGTTGTGCTGAGAAGGTCTCGCCCGCAGAAGGAAGAAGACATTACCACTTCGAGGTAAGCGAATCACCAGAGAAAACTAACAAAAGGTATACTTTACATTGTAAATTATATTAATATATAGTGGCGTACAAACTTTTGCATTTTTACATTATGTTATTTCCTCCACTTATACGAGTAACTCATAAAGATTTCAATTAATTCGTCCCATTTATAAAAAAAAATACATTAAAGAAGCTTTTGCACGCCACTGTAGATTCATGAATGCAAAATAATTAAAAGAAATTACATGCATGAAGAGGAGGAACTTTAAGTTGGTCATTTTTTTCATTGTGACAGATATAAAAATATAGTGAGAGTAAGATCGACAACTGAAGCAGCCGTGGAGGAGGAAGACGACGAAGAGGACGAAGAGCTGCCGGAAGAGGAAGAAACGCTCCAAGAAGAAAAGCCAGAGGAAATCGAAACCGGTCAAAAACCGCTAAAATACTCCTCGATAATACGCGATAATAAAAAAGTAGTGGCAGAGGAGGAGTCGAAGGTGAGTGGCCCAGACGGCCCCCAGAGCCAGAACGGAGTGTCGCCGCCGACCACCGACTCCGCCCCAGACGGAAGGGATCATGTAAATAATGTAAATACACTCTCGAGTCCCAGATACGTCGAGATTAGGCGAACGCAACCCACATCAACGGAACCCTCGGAATACAATGTACATACTGTATATAATTCCGACGATGACGATCAGGAAAACGAGACGAACGAAGTGGCCGGTTTCCAGAGAAGAATCACCACGGAAATCGTCACCAGACCGGTGAGACCGTCCTTGAAATCGTCCGCACTCGCGAGAACGACGCCGATCGCAACCGACTCCGTCGATAAGGTCTCCTCTCAGAGACCCACCACCAACACTCCCACACTCTCCACCAGACCGATCGTGTACAAAACACTCAACAGACACACTCCTCGAGAGAATCTCTTGCCCAAACACGACAAGACTCACACGACCACCACAGAGTCCGCACCCGTCAGCGAGCTCACTCGAAGGTTTCACTTCGCGCCTCGCACCAGGCCCGCCATTCTGTCGCCGAGGCCCCACGAATCCACCACGGAGGTGTTCCAGATCACGGTGCCCGATTTGCCAGACCCCAGCCCGACTGAAGACGCTGCGGTCTCCTCGGAGTTTCCATCCGTGACCTTAGAACCGACCACGGCGACGCCCAAAACAGTGCTGACGACTTTCGCAGAGAGGAAACCCTTTTCGACGTCGACTCAGACCAGCGTCGTGACGTCCATCACGGAGTCGTCCTTCACCGAACGGAAAAGGATCTTCATCCCCAGGAAGTCTCACTGGAACCCGGAAGCGACAGAAAAGCCTGCGGAGTCCACGAGTAAAAGTAGTTTCAGGGCGGGTAAATCGACGGCGGAAACCACCACAGAAACCAGGAGACCGAGGTTCAAGAGCAAAACGAGCACCACGACCACGGAAGAACCCGTCAAGAAGTACCAACGGACGAGGATTTTTAAGCAAACAAGCACGGAAGCGCCGGAAGTGGCTTCTGAAAGAGCGAGGTTCCAGCCGAGGAACAAACCGCGGCATGTGAACGCCCTGCAGGAGAGGTTCAGCACCACCAAGAGGAAGAGAATATTCTCCAAGAAGGAGGAAGACGACTTGGAGGTGCAGCAGACGGCGACATTTTTTGATGAGGATTTGGAATCGAACGATCGGTACATTCTGGGAGGAGCCGTGAAGCAAAGCTCCGAGAAAGACTACCTGAATGCGGATGTCTTCTTCAGAACGGTGCCGACGGTGGAGGAAGAGGAGGGAAGGGAGAATTCGCTGACGGAGAAGAAAGACCCGGTCAGAAACAGACTCATAAACCCCGCTCTGAGGAATTTGAGAACGAGGACGCGACGACCGATCGAAAGTTCCTCCGTGACGGAACCCGGGACTTCTACCCAGACACCGAGAAGCACATTCAGGAGCAGAACTGCTCAAAGAGTGAAACCCCCCGAGACGACACAAGAAACACCCGCAACGGTAAAAACAAGAAAACCGAAATTCAGAAGCAGATTTTTAAAAGCTAACGAGGAATCGGAAGACAAAGAAGACGTCGCTCCAGAAAGCAGAAGGTTCGGTCAGAAGTCAGCAAACAATACTTTGAGAACCGATGCTATTGTAAAAACTCGTCGGGTTATACCCAAAACTGCTGACGACTCCGAATCAGCTGCTGCTCGGGGAGAAATCCGTTACTCAGCAGTCCGCAAGACGACAGATGGTCCGAATTCACTTAAATATCGACAGCAGAAGGAAAACTTGAGCGCTTCAGTAGGGGTCACAACAGCTTCTACTCAGAGATACACCGCTGCAGGAGTTACCCCGAATCCCACAGGGCAGTTGAGTTATGGAGGCGAACAGGTGACTCCAGAAGAGTACTCAGCGATCACCTCCGCGAACGGCTTCACGTTCGGGACGAAGACAGTCCACTCGACAGTGGCGTCCACCCTTGCCGCCACCCAGAGAACCCCCGCCGCGATCAGAGGGACGTTCATCACCGTCGCTCCCCCGACAGAAACCACGAAGTCGACCACTCCCCGAAGCGTCAGCACTAGATTCAGACAAAATGGCGAGAGAACTCGAGGGAGGGTGAAAGCGGTGGACTCGGTATTCCAGGACTCGGTATTGCACAGCGCCTCGGTGAACGGGAGCGTCGCCGAGGAGGAGAGGAGGAGCGGGCCGGCGAAAAGGGCGCGGAAGGTCCTGGTGAGAGGTCGTCCTGTGGCGTCAGCAGCGGAAGTCCGGGCGGAGGAGAACGAGTTAGAGCCGTCAGAGGTAGGCGCCATTGTGAGCCTCGTCTTGGCCACTGCCGACTAATCCGGACGTCGTGTTTGGCTTTTTCTTCTGCTGCGGATGCGGCTGGTGGCTCGATACTAACCAACACTAATGCTCTCTCTCGAGGACGGATGCGCATACACTTTCCTATAGATTCATACAGAGCTGCGAATAACACTGGCTCTTCGTCTCTTTGCTCTTTCCGAGACTAATCCCTCCGACGCCGACCTCCACACACGCACCACAGTTGGCGGAAACACTTGCGAGAACGTGAATCCATTTCCGGTTTCGGCGGTGCGAACGAGTACGGTTCGTTGTCTTCATGTCGCTTTGCTTTCTCTCGCGCACGACGGCAAAGAAAAGGCATTCTTTCCGGTGGCAGACCATTCATTTCTTCTCTAATACTGTGCTCATTTTTTCTCAAAATGTGGAAAATCTTCGGTTGCCCGCCAAGTGTCTGTTGCTCACTTTTTCGACCCCTTTGACGACCACATGGGGAGTCACGTGAACGGACGTCTATTCAAAGTGCTCTCATTTCGTGTAGAATCATCCGATTTAATCATTTTTACGTCATCTCATTTGGGAGGTTCTAAACTTTATCGTCGTAAAGGAATTTAAAAAATCGGAGCTAGGGTTGTCCAAACTTTCACTTTTTTCATGTTCCAAATTTCAATTAATCATAAACTCGAAGGTTATGAAAAAGGGTCCAAAGGGACATTTTTGTCACACTCAATTAACTCTGAAACGGAAAATTAGAAAATTTGAATTGAACGCTTAAAAACACCCTTAAAAAGAGTGCTAAAAGTCCCTCGAATGGGACAATTGTGGTCGTCAAAGGGTTAAGAAACCTATCATATTCTGTCCGAGTGTCGGTTGCTTCCCTGAGTGCCCAAAAAGTGCCACAATGTTTATTTGGCTTTGTTTCATTGTGCTCGTTGACCAGGACTTTCCCTCGACGACGTCGAAGACTTCTTCCGACAAAAAGGGAAACCAGGAGTACTTTGTCAGCCTGAGGACGAGAGGAAAGACGACGACGCAGTCTCCCGTCACCGAACGGAAACGCACTCACCTCGACAGAAGGCGCTTCAGAACGACCACTCCAAAGCCCGAACTCCAAACAGGTTTGCAGCTTTTTCCTTCTTTTTTTCCTTTCTCAACGTGAGCTAATTCCGTTAATTCCCCTCAGAAAACACGCCGGCCTCTCCGAGGGCGAACATCCTCCTCCAAAGGAGGAAACTCCGGCCCACCACCGCAGTCACCAGCACAACAACCGAAGAACAGTACACAGAGCAGCAAGAGGACAGCCGACTGGAGGAGTCCAAGGCCCTGGACGACACCCCGGGCATCCAGGACCTGGCGGACCCCGCGGTTGTCGCCATCCACAAACTGGCGACAGTGTCGCCGGGGCCGCTGTCCTCCGCGAGTGGGTTCCCGCAGACGCCGGCGTCGTACACTGTGCACGTGACGCCTTCGGACATCGCGAGCGTGACTACCCCCGGGGCAGGGGTGTCGGTGACTGAGGGGTTGGTGCCCTCGAGGGGGACGTCCATATTGACACTGAAGCCGTACACTGTCCCTCTGATCACGAGGCAGTACTTGACGGGTCAGAGTCCGTCGCCGTTCAGGACGTCGTCGTCTCTGAGGGGTGAGTCACTTGTTGACTTAAAGCCACCAAAAAATAATTTCTTAATCAAATGAGAAATCCTTCCTCTCAGAAACAGGAATTCCTGTCGCCACGAGAGAACCCTTCAGTCCCCGAGCGGAGATCCTCACGCAGACGAGGAAACTAGAAGCCGTCCAGAGAGCGAAGCCATCGCCCTTCATCCCTTCGCCCCCTCCATCCCCTCAGAAGGAACCGGAGCCCAAGGCCAGGAGACTGAAACCCTTCAACAAACTGCCCAAGCAGGAGGTGGCCTCGTCACAACCCCCCGTCGACTACGAATACTACGACGACAGCGAAGACCCGCTCGCGAATGTACGTCCACGACCACTTTGTAATGGCAATACAATGTTGTATTAATGGTCGGTCACTTTCAGATCCCGGCGAGCGCGCTCAAAGTGAAGGTCCACAGCGACGGGTACATCGAGTGCCTCGACAGGGGGAACTTCCCTCACCCGTTCTCGTGCAAGAAGTTCATTTCCTGCGCCAAGATGGAGAACAACGAGCTGCTGGGGTGGGAGTACACCTGCCCGAAGCACCTGAGCTTCGACCCCGTGGGGGGGATCTGCAACTGGTCAGCAGGTCTCGGATGTCAGCACTAGGGGCGGTGGGGGGTTAGTCAGTGCCATAACGCGGAGGGATGAGGGGAGCGTCCGCCAGTGGAGGAGGAAGGAATGGATTGTAAATTATTTATTATAAAAGTGATTGGATAAACTTACAAAGAGACATTTTGTGAAGAAAAAGTTGTAGACGAAAAGACCATGTACATAATTATCACAAGCAAAATATATCACCGTCTTTTTTAAAAAATGTTTCATTGATAATCTCACGAAGGAGCCTTCCTTTCCATTAAAAACAGAATAAATTTATGTAAAATATTTTATTGGTGAAAAAAATCCAAACAGTGCAATGCAACTCAATCGAGAACACAATTTTTCAATGTCAACTTAGACGATGAATTTGGTTGCGCATTTTCCCTCCCTTCTTGACTGGACAACCGTTGCAAAAACAGAATTTAGTGTTTCTAATATTTTTTATGCACTTGAAGTCGATTGGTCGATCGACGGCCGATTTCAGACTTTTGTCAAAGTGCGGAATGAATTTCGAGTTAACAATCTAACAAAAATGATGAAGAGCAACGTCATCGTCAAAATAAGACAAATTTTTAAATCTCTTTTGATTTCGTCCCTCGTTCAGATCTATAAAAAACTGACAACAGCTTTCACAACAGACAACAATCCATTAAAAAACGGTTAATATTTACTCGATAATTAATAACCGCATTAACCCTCTTAATTAATAATACAAAGCTCAACAATGCATTCAAATTAGTACAAAAATTAGAGTTGAAGTTACATTAATTCCTAAGAAGCTGAAATTTTGTAAAATTGTTATATAAAAGTATAACATCGATCCGATGTTGGCAAAAGAATTAGTTTTCCCCCATTTTCTGCAATATTTGCCGCATACTCATGTTATACTTTTATAATTATACTCTGAACAATTTCTTCTTTTTCAGCTTCTTAGGAATTAATGTAACCTCGAATGTCTAATTTGACTCGCCGAAATTCTTCCTCATTTCATGTAAAAACAGACTTAAAACGTAAAACAAAAAAAGAGAAAAGCGTCTGCTGTTCCCTCTGCGTCTACTGCTGACGATCAAAAAACTACTCCGGAAGTGAGCGATGTTAATAAAAAAGCCGTCTATTAGAGAAAAATCATCTAAAATAATATAAAAATGAATAATAAATCAAAACCCGTGACATATCAACTTTTTAATACAATGGGAGGCACCGATGACATGAAAATAACATCAACCTAAACACACCCAACGAATGCCGCGTCCGCTTCACACCAACGAAAACCCCTGGTTCTGCTTGATCGCCTGGCAGAGCTTGTAGCGAAGCCTCTCCTTCGTCTTGTACCGCGGCAGGTCGAGCAGGTTGAAGCAAGTGTGGGCGACTGGCAGGTACTTCTCGTCGTTCGTGGGCTGGATGTATATCTGCGGAGGGAGAGCGGTTAGCGTCCAAGGGGGACGGGGCCTCCAAGGGGCGGCGGGGCCTCCAAGGGGCGGCGGGGGTACTCGCCTTGATGGCCTTCATCCCCTGGAGGGGGATCCGGTCGCTCCCCGTGAGGAAGAAGAGGAAGTTCTTCTTCTCCTCGAGGCTGAGCTCGTGGAAGACCTCCCAGAAGATCTTGATGGTGTGGCTCTTCCTCGAGTAGCCGTTCTTGTACTCGGCGTTCCTCTCGAACTCCTCCCAGTCGTAGTTCTCGTTGCCGACGACGAGGGTCATGAGCTCGTGGGAGTGGAAGAGGCCGAGGACTTTCCCCCCGCAGACTTTGTGGAACCCGTTGTAGAAGGCGGTGAAGTGCTGATGCACGGATTTGTTTAGAATGAAATCCACGTACAAATCGACGAACTCCTTCCTGAAGACGATTGCACCGGTTAAACAGTATCGCCATTGGAGGGAAGGAAAACTGTTCAAACTTTACTTGTTTTCCTGGGTGACGGAAATCTTGGAACCATTTTCCTTCAACTGATAGGATTTGATTTCCCCGAATATTTCTCTCGTTATTTCGAACGTTAGGGAAAACACGTCAGCGATGTCAGGTTCGGTGTAGTCCAAAAGGTCCTGAAGGCTCCTGAAATAAACCCGCATTGATCAGCCCTCTGCTTAAGGCTCCTGGCTTTATGATGACTGCTTACTTAGCAAGAGTGGGAGAGAGTCCTTTGAGGTCCTTGAGGGACACTTTTTCCCGGAGCAGTTTTTTGTAGAGCGCCAAAGGAAACGGCAAGTCGATTATCGTGAGATTGTAAATGGCCAACCCGCAGAGGAGACCTTTGGGCAGAAAAAGGAAAGTCTGTAGTGGCGATTCTCGCGGAGTGGAAGGCGGTGATTGCGGCGCCCTCAGAGAGAAGATTAGTCGTTCGCTCATGGGATAATCCGACTTGGCGTTGTCATCATCTCGGGAAACCGCTGCTGACTCCGCAGAGTGCTCACTCACCGATGAGGAAGTACATGAGCTCGTCCTCGAAGGAGACCTCGCTGAACCAGATCGTCCTCGTCTCCTCGTAATTCTTGAACATCCCATACTTCGGGTCGAGGACCTCCCGGAGCACCAACATGAAGAACTCTTTCCGCACTCCGCCCGCGTCTTCTGCTTCTTCCCCGAGGAACTTCACCTGAAATGCGTTCCAAACACCGATCAACTTTTTATTATAATTGTTATATTATTTCATTTATTTATATTTTAATTATATTTATATTATTTATGTAAATTTTACTTGTATTTTATATACATTTATTTAATATTTATTTGATTTTAGTTTATTTATTTATTTCTTCGATGCACAGCTTTTTCAGAATGGATCTCATTTTACACTGTTTCCACTCGAGGCAATCTACCGTGTAAATTGAGGGGCGAGACTTTAAACAAATAAGATAACATCCGAGGATTACCCTGAGAGGCTTCTTAAGGTCCGACGAACTGTAATTGGCCAACTGATCAATCGTGTTCTGAACAATGTTTTCCCTGGTCACATGGAGCACCAGAAACTGTTCCTCGGTGAGGCCCAACGAAGGCGCGAACAACATCTGCGTCACCAGGCGAGACGCGGCCTGGGACATGGCGGTCTGCATCTGATGGGGAGAAAAGGAATTAGTGGGGGCGGGGCGGGGCGGCAAGGGGGCGGCAAGGGGAGGGGAGGGTTCCCACCTGTATTGACTGATCTGTCTGCAGCAACGACGTCTTGGCCTCCGCGTCGAAGAGAAAGGGGTAATTACAAAAGAAAAGTTTAGATCCGGGTGGTCCAGTATCAGACAACCATTTAACATAATCTCTGCGAACATCGATGACATCAGTCAATTCCGACAGGTAAAAGGTATCGTAAGGCACTTTTAAGTCCGCGACGTTGTTGTTAAGTGAGTTTAAAAATCCGAGAATATCAAGAGCTACTACCATTGATTCAGAAAAATATTTGCTCTAATAACAAAACAAAAACATAAATTAAATCGAGCAGGCGACTCAAATGAGAACCGAGTCGACGAGCGAGCGAACAGAGTCGCTCGTCGCTGACTCAGCTGTGCGGCAGGGGCTTGTCAAGCACTTGAATCGATCACCACTCTCGTTGCTGTGCCTGAGCAAGCCCGCAGAGATGCAGAGTGCAGCTCAAAGTGAAGGGCGCTGGGCGATCCTCGCCACTCACCTCCTGTTCGGGCTTAATAAAGCGCAAATGAAATGCTACAATGTCCTTGTAAATTCTGACTAGGCGCTCAAAATAATCACTAGACATTTGAACCCACCAAGAACCTGTAATTTTCACGTAGAATCAAACAAATAAACCAAAAGACTGCGACTCTTTTCAAAAGTGAGCCTCATTTTACCGATGACTTTGGAAAATTCAGGTTTAAGGCCTAAAAGTTTTTTCCCGAAAATGGTTTGTAATTTATCACAATGTCTCGGATTGTCAAACTGGTGATACAACGGTAATATCAAGTAGCATCTAAGGCATTCCAAGTCTAATGGATTAGGCGAAAAAGAGGGTATAACGTGTTCGACTATTCCGTCCCAAATCTGAAAACAGAACGGGAAAATGAATTGGAATAATCTCTTGTAAATTTTCGAGTCTCCAAGTCCATTACCAATTCGCTAATTGTTTGATTTTCTATTTTGGCTATCTCATTAAAAATTTCCTCAGCAATTCCTATATTTACACCATGATGTTTACTCGTGCAGCAATAATGTTCATCGTTCGCCAGCAAAAATGAGCAATTGATGGAGGCCTGACTTCGAAAAACAGTTTCCAGGTACCTGCAATTAAACAAATTCATTTCATTACACATTCTTATTCTCTTATATATATAAAATCGCGTACGCCACTTCGGAAATGTCGGAAAGGTAGAAAGTCCACTCTGTCGAGGGTGAGTGGCAGAGCGAAAGACTTCTGAGTCAAAGGCACTTATTATGGCTTTTTTTTACTTATTATGGCTGAGAAAAGCAGAAAGAAAACAAGTAAGGAAAGGAAGAACCTGGCCAACCTCAAAGCTCAAGCCACTTCTGACCAATGCAACTTTCTGCCAAACTTAATGTGGCTTTTATGGAGATTCCTGATTTTCTGGTAGTTTCTCACGTGGGTGAATTTAATTAAAAACCTCAAAATAATCTCATCCCAGAAAACCTAAAATTAAATGATTAAAATGCGAAAACTTACAAAAATAAATCATGATCTACGGCTGCATTATATTTGGTTTTTTGACACAAGGATATTTTCTCCGCTTTTATTGTCAGTATCTGAGTGGAATCCTTAAAAAGGCGATTGTCTTCCGGCTGAACATTTGCCTGCAATGGATATAACTTTAACGTTTTGACGCGACGTTCGCCCACCCCTCCAACGAGCCAAAACAACCGACCCTGAAAGGCACAACTGACACGAAATTTTGATCGCCGCCGCTGAATATGTGGGTGACGAGTACGACGCTTTCGGATGCCTTTTTCTTGTCGGAAATGACGGGAACGCCAGAGGGAGAGACCCAGGGACCGAGAACGACCTGAGGGGTCGAAGTGAACGTGGTGATTCTGCTCCCGAGCTGACCTCCGCCGCCCAGTCCGAAAGAGTAAACGCGTCCGCGAGACGGGACCAGGGCGAGGGTGTGACGTCTGCCAAAGCGAACAACTCATCATGATTCGGAACGAACGTAAGCGCACAAAGCCACTGCTGAGAGAGACCTTCCGCAAGAAATTTGGGTGACGGTGCTGCCCATCAATTCCATGATTTTCCTCGGGAGAATCTCATTGGTGGTGGAGCCGTGTCCCAACTGACCGTACATTCCGGCACCGCAGGTGAAAACCCCTCCGTCGGCCGACAAGAATGCGGAGAAATCTTCCCCGCAAGCTATGTACTTAACTCGTATTGACCTGAGTGTTTTCAACTGCGTCGGGTATAATTTATTCTGCTCGTCGTTTAATCCCAGTTGCCCGTAATTATTTTTTCCCCAACCGTAAATGGCGCCTGAAAAAGAAAAATCCCCTAAAATAATCCTAAATAAAAATAGGAATGCTCACTTTACATTCTTATACAGTATTAAGCATCATTTCTGCTAATTAATGAACAGTTCCCCGAAAAAACTAAAACCCTTCCGAGGTTGCCCTTAAATTTTTACAAAGTATTTATTTTTAATTTATTTTAAGTGAGCTCTTTGCGCTTCAATCCCCACCTCGTTAGAGTACAAAAATTAATTAAAAAATTAAACCTTAACATTCGAAAACTAAATCTACTTTAAAAAATTCACTGTATAATATTAGAACATAAGATGATGTAAGAACTAAATGAAATCTACTTTTAAATTATGAAAAGTAATCTAAAAAGAAACTAATTAAGAAGTTTTTTGAGCCCCTAAGTTGGCAGCCCTGGAAAGACCAACGAAAACGAATCAATTCAATTTGTTTGCAGTTTTTCGTTGAGCAATGATTCCGTGACTTCGGATTTGAACCGAAGTCGCGGACGTAAGTGCAAACGTAGTCTGGGATTTTTCAAGGCTGCAAACAAATTTAAAACAAATCGTAAATTATTAGGCACCTGACTTGGAGAGTGCAAAGCTGTGATTGCTGCCGCAAGCTATGAAAGCTATCGGGACACCGATGAGGGCTCTGACCATACAAGGCTGTCTCTCGCTCTCAGATCGCGTGCCCAAACCAAGTTGACCTTCTGCATTCCCACCCCAAGCATACAATTCTCCATCTGAAACAAAATAAGTACTGTATTTTGAGGAAACTTTTTTAGACTAAAATCAAGTTGTGTAATCTCAAAATACAACTTACTGTTTGTCAAAGCCAGAGAATGAGTCTGCCCACATGAGACCTGGACAATATGATAAGTGGCCAAACCTTTTATAATTTTTGGCATGGGTTGAGTGACGCCATTAAATCCTAACTGGCCATGGCTGTCAGAGCCCCAGCCAAACAGCTGACCCCATTCATTATAAGCAAGAGTGTGGCATCCTCCACAAGATATTTTCAATATCCTGTATGCTTCAAGACCTTCTACCTTCTCTGGAAAAGACTTAATTATTTACAGAAAACATGGAAACCTTCCTAAGGCAGAATGATAAAGTGTTACCTGGCCTGGTTCTTGTTTTTACATGTCCCAGTTGGTCATAATCGTTATTTCCACAAGAGTAAACTTCCCCTGACCTGGTTAACATCACAGTGTGGTTTTCACCACAGGAGACTAAAATTGACAACACAGATATTTAATGAAACAATTTAATAAATGGCTGAAAATGAATTCAAGTTTACCTTGCACAACATTGGCTGCATATTTGAAATTGTGCTCTTTGGGAAAAAATATCTGATCTTGTTCGACTCCTCCCAGACCAAGTTCACCATGCACAGTACTCCCCCAGCAGTACATTATGTGGCCATTGAAGTGCAGGAGCCTTCTTGAATCAAGCTCAGAATGATCCTAAAAACTCAATAAAACTTTGATTAGGCTCACCTATGGTAAACACTAAAATGAACATTCTCAGCTCAATAAAAAAGATAATGGAAAGCAGTTAAGCATTTCAACCATTTTATTAAATATTTCCTTATTAAAAAACTAACCCTACTCATACTTATTTATTTATTTAATTTATTAAATTATTTGTTTAATTATTAAAGATAAAAAAATGTTTAGCAAATATTTTTATATCTGTTAGTTTTTATGCATTTTATTTTTTCTTCTTAATTCTGATAACTGTTAAACCCAAAGCAACATTAGAAAAAATAAATAAATAAATAAATGAAAATAAAATTTTTCAAGATGTCAGGCCATTAATGTCAAATAAGTTATTATAACCACAGCTTCAAAATTGTTTCTTGACTGCTCTTGATTTTTTCTTAAACTATTATGAGGGAAGGCAAAAACAAAGGAAAATGAAAACTAGATAAAAAATAGATAAAAGATAAAATTTAGATAAAAAAATCCCTGTGTTATAAAATAAATGCACATTTGATTCTGAACTTAGTGACAGTTTGGACCAAGCATGTCTACACCAGTCTAACTAAAACCTGCAATACAAACTGATAAATATTTTAAATATTTCATGTCAAAACATGTTTAGGACATGTTTCTTTCAAGTGAATCATGCAAATAAAACTTAGAATTATTATTTTCTTTATTCTTTATTCAATAGCCTATAAAAATGAAAACTTTTACTTTAATAAAATGGGTAAAAAGAAATGAATTTTTTTCATAAACCTACAACTTCCTCCAAATGAAATGAATACAATATTTATTTATTATATTCATTTCTTAAGGTGGTGGAGAACTTGAATATGAAGGCATGTTCAAGAAAAGGAAAATTATTTCAAGGAAGTTGTTCCTCGCGGCTGATTACTCATAACTTCGAGGTAATACTGACAGCTACTTGCTGAAATAGCAGTGTAATGTAAGAATATGAAATGTATGAATTATAATTATAAAGCTGTCATCTTTCTTTCGAAGACTTACACATTTATGAAACCGGGGCGTTATGTTTCCATGTGAGTTATTGCCTGTATCCATTATTCAATATCCATTTCACACGAATTTTTTAACTGTCAGCTTGAAAAACAAAGTCAGGATTATTGGTAGGGAAGTGGTGGAGGACATCCACGGGATTTAATGAAAATAAAATCTAAATATTGAAACTTACCAATGCCAGAAAATTGGTCTCGATATAAGAGTGTGCCTCCCTAAATGACGAACAGAATTTAGTTTAGTGACGTTTGAATAATATCAACGCAGTCATTTGACTGCAGCCTAAGCTTAGGTAATTCCTACATTTTGCTGGGAAATTCGGGCCAGAAAATAATTTGAGAGTCATTGCGATTTTTGACCTGCATCGCAAACCTATTTTGAGAAATTACTCCCAAAAAAAATAAAACATTAAAATGGGAACAGATGTATATATTTAATTAAATGATAAAATAAGGACAGAAGAGTAACATAGGCATTTGCAATACGCAAAAAGAAGTAATATTACATAAAAATCTGTCAGGGATCAAATAATCGCGGTATATGGTAATCTGCTTTAACCTTACCATGATGATGAATTCCAAAAATTGTAACAAATGTTTAGTTCCAACGAATATGTTGGCAACACTGTTCAGCCCAGGGCCCTGAAGCACAAAATATTGCAACCGTAATTTTTATGACGTTAAAGAATTCCTTTAAACTTTATCTAATTAGAGTTGCTTTAATTTTCTATATTATTTTATATTAAGAAGGATATCTATGTATTAGTTAATTAGCGTAGCGTAAGTTGGCAGTATGTAATTAATCATTACTTCTAAGAGGCCATAGAATTAAATCTGTTTTCGAAACTCGCTCTTTTATCGCGAAAAAGTAAAGTGAATATATCCCGTTTTCACAACTCTTGTCCCGGTGTCCCCGCGTTCTTCAACGGGAAAGCCAAAGGTCCCGTTTTTTAATTTAAGACGACTTTTGATCCTCAGTCCAAAAGCGCTTATTTTCTTGCAAAATTTTTGTTGTTTTGGTCGTTTTTATTATTTATTTATTTATTTAGAATGATTTTATCATGAAATTCTCCTAAATAACTTTTAAAACAGAAATTAAAATAAAAATTACATTTATTCAACTTTTAACAGTATTTACAAATTATTATGTTTAAAAAAATCAGGCCCAGGAACGACAAACTACTTTTATAAAATTTTATACAGTTCTCAGAAGATTTATTATCTTTACATAATTTAGTGTAGGCTGTTGATCCCGGGATAAATCACAAAGTATTTTGGGCTCCACACTTACCGGTTACAGATAGATTCGACTCAAACCATAAAGTTCCATTTCGGTCAATATAATCAGAAGTTACACATACTGCTTCCATGACATTCCCATTATGAATGTAGATGTCATCTTCATTCTAATTTTTAGGAAAATCAGATACAATAATTCCTATTTCAATTTCATGCTCTCCTTCTAATCTAAAATCATCACTTTCAAAAGAGAAAAAATATTACACAAATTCTTCACAATAATTTGTACAATTTTTGTCCGCCATCTTCACTCAAAAAAAAAAAAAAAATATGAATGCAAAGAATAAAACTAAAATATTCAAGGATGTATCACTAATAGTCGAATCCATCACTAAAAACAACAATCCCGCGAATTATCTGCTGTTAATATATACTAAAAAATGCATATTTAGTCTTTGAAAATATGTCAACATATAAATTTTTGAAGTACAAAAATTAATAAAAGAGGAAAATCATTTCTTAACACTATATAGAAGAGATCTATGTGCATTTCGTTTTATTCTGAGAGAGTTCGATTTTTGGTACATTTTTAAGTACAAAAAAAACATTGAAAACGTATCGAAAAGTTAGTTTTACGAATAACTTTAAACAACGGCGTCCTCTGAGCTCAGGAGGGGTTTTTTCCGTTTCTCTACATCCTAAAGAATAGATCTGTGTGTAGTTTGTTTTATTCTGATAGATTTCGATTTTTGGTACATTTGGGAGTACAGGAAAAAGTTTGAAAAAGTTTGAAAAAGTTAGTTTTACGAATAACTTTAAACAACGGCGTCCTCTGAGCTCAGGAGGGGTTTTTTCCGTTTCTCTACATCCTAAAGAATAGATCTGTGTGTAGTTTGTTTTATTCTGATAGATTTCGATTTTTGGTACATTTGGGAGTACAGGAAAAAGTTTGAAAAAGTTTGAAAAAGTTAGTTTTACGAATAACTTTAAACAACGGCGTCCTCTGAGTTCCAGAGGGCTTTTTTCCGTTTCTCTACATCCTAAAGAATAGATCTGTGTGTAGTTTGTTTTATTCTGATAGATTTCGATTTTTGGTACATTTGGGAGTACAGGAAAAAGTTTGAAAAAGTTTGAAAAAGTTAGTTTTACGAATAACTTTAAACAACGGCGTCCTCTGAGGTTCCGAGGGGTTTTTTCCGTTTCTCTACATCCTAAAGAATAGATCTGTGTGTAGTTTGTTTTATTCTGATAGATTTCGATTTTTGGTACATTTGGGAGTACAGGAAAAAGTTTGAAAAAGTTTGAAAAAGTTAGTTTTACGAATAACTTTAAACAACGGCGTCCTCTGAGTTCAGAGGGGTTTTTTCCGTTTCTCTACATCCTAAAGAATAGATCTGTGTGTAGTTTGTTTTATTCTGATAGATTTCGATTTTTGGTACATTTGGGAGTACAGGAAAAAGTTTGAAAAAGTTTGAAAAAGTTAGTTTTACGAATAACTTTAAACAACGGCGTCCTCTGAGCTCAGGAGGGGTTTTTTCCGTTTCTCTACATCCTAAAGAATAGATCTGTGTGTAGTTTGTTTTATTCTGATAGATTTCGATTTTTGGTACATTTGGGAGTACAGGAAAAAGTTTGAAAAAGTTTGAAAAAGTTAGTTTTACGAATAACTTTAAACAACGGCGTCCTCTGAGCTCAGGAGGGGTTTTTTCCGTTTCTCTACATCCTAAAGAATAGATCTGTGTGTAGTTTGTTTTATTCTGATAGATTTCGATTTTTTATGTATATAGTTGTACACAATTGAGTTTAGGAAAGTTATGATAGGGTGTGTTTTTTCTTGTATTTCTCACAATGTATAATTTAATAGGAATATATAGTCATTTTAATCTTCTTTCTTTTTTAGTTAGAAAATCTATAAGAGTAAGGGCGAAATATAATATTTCTCAGTTAAATTTTTTCTTTATGTAAAGGATATTGAATATTAAAATAAATTACAGTGTTTCGGTAAATCAGAATCCTATATTTTTTCTGATCATTAATAAATATATTGGGTGAGTGCGGTCAACTACTGGGATTTCTCTATTCGTCAACACAAAGGCGGGAAATGAAAATGTAGACGCGTTGACTTCGGTCTGGCCACGTCATCCTTGAGAGGAGGAGGAGGAGGAGCGTAAGGCCGAGATGAGAATACAGCGTTGCCATTTTATATTAACCGTTGCCGTTGTTTTTATAAAAGAATTGAGAATTTGTGTGGATTTCCAATGAAGAATGAGATTTTTGTTTCTTTGAATGTGAGAAAATGTGAGATTTATATTGAGTGAAGTGTTTTTAGCATATTATTATTAACAGTAATCGGGTTTAAAATGTAATGTTGGTTATTATTTCCAATGAAGCGCAGCTGGCTGAGTTTTTAATGCAACGGTCATTTCTAGATAATCCTGATATAGCCTGGATAAAATTGGAGGACAAATTTTGGATTTTGTATTTACTACGGATGCGCCGAATATTCGGTAGGTATTTGATATTCAGTTTGTGTATTCGGTTCGAGTATGTCTATTTTTTGCCTGAACTAAAAGAAAACCTTCATATGAAAGTAATGGAAAATAATTAAATAGTTAATAAATAAAATATGGAATTAATCCAAGAAAATAAAGCAATTAAACTTCTCTTCAAAATATTTATTTCTTACAATAAACAGATAGCAATCAAATCATTACAAGGGTATCATTACAAAGTATAGTATTGCTAGTATAATTAGTAGAAGTATAAATATTGCCCCACACCAGTGTTTAAACTTAGAATGTTTTTATAAAGAAACGAATCAAGATGTGTAAAGTCTTCATGTTTGAAAAAAATGAACAACGGCGTCCTCTGAGCTCAGGAGGGGTTTTTTCCGTTTCTCTACATCCTAAAGAATAGATCTGTGTGTAGTTTGTTTTATTCTGATAGATTTCGATTTTTGGTACATTTGGGAGTACAGGAAAAAGTTTGAAAAAGTTTGAAAAAGTTAGTTTTACGAATAACTTTAAACAACGGCGTCCTCTGAGGTTCCGAGGGGTTTTTTCCGTTTCTCTACATCCTAAAGAATAGATCTGTGTGTAGTTTGTTTTATTCTGATAGATTTCGATTTTTGGTACATTTGGGAGTACAGGAAAAAGTTTGAAAAAGTTTGAAAAAGTTAGTTTTACGAATAACTTTAAACAACGGCGTCCTCTGAGGTTCCGACGGGTTTTTTCCGTTTCTCTACATCCTAAAGAATAGATCTGTGTGTAGTTTGTTTTATTCTGATAGATTTCGATTTTTGGTACATTTGGGAGTACAGGAAAAAGTTTGAAAAAGTTTGAAAAAGTTAGTTTTACGAATAACTTTAAACAACGGCGTCCTCTGAGCTCAGGAGGGGTTTTTTCCGTTTCTCTACATCCTAAAGAATAGATCTGTGTGTAGTTTGTTTTATTCTGATAGATTTCGATTTTTGGTACATTTGGGAGTACAGGAAAAAGTTTGAAAAAGTTTGAAAAAGTTAGTTTTACGAATAACTTTAAACAACGGCGTCCTCTGAGCTCAGGAGGGGTTTTTTCCGTTTCTCTACATCCTAAAGAATAGATCTGTGTGTAGTTTGTTTTATTCTGATAGATTTCGATTTTTGGTACATTTGGGAGTACAGGAAAAAGTTTGAAAAAGTTTGAAAAAGTTAGTTTTACGAATAACTTTAAACAACGGCGTCCTCTGAGGTTCCGACGGCTTTTTTCCGTTTCTCTACATCCTAAAGAATAGATCTGTGTGTAGTTTGTTTTATTCTGATAGATTTCGATTTTTGGTACATTTGGGAGTACAGGAAAAAGTTTGAAAAAGTTTGAAAAAGTTAGTTTTACGAATAACTTTAAACAACGGCGTCCTCTGAGGTTCCGACGGCTTTTTTCCGTTTCTCTACATCCTAAAGAATAGATCTGTGTGTAGTTTGTTTTATTCTGATAGATTTCGATTTTTGGTACATTTGGGAGTACAGGAAAAAGTTTGAAAAAGTTTGAAAAAGTTAGTTTTACGAATAACTTTAAACAACGGCGTCCTCTGAGTTCAGAGGGGTTTTTTCCGTTTCTCTACATCCTAAAGAATAGATCTGTGTGTAGTTTGTTTTATTCTGATAGATTTCGATTTTTGGTACATTTGGGAGTACAGGAAAAAGTTTGAAAAAGTTTGAAAAAGTTAGTTTTACGAATAACTTTAAACAACGGCGTCCTCTGAGTTCCAGAGGGGTTTTTTCCGTTTCTCTACATCCTAAAGAATAGATCTGTGTGTAGTTTGTTTTATTCTGATAGATTTCGATTTTTGGTACATTTGGGAGTACAGGAAAAAGTTTGAAAAAGTTTGAAAAAGTTAGTTTTACGAATAACTTTAAACAACGGCGTCCTCTGAGGTTCCGACGGGTTTTTTCCGTTTCTCTACATCCTAAAGAATAGATCTGTGTGTAGTTTGTTTTATTCTGATAGATTTCGATTTTTGGTACATTTGGGAGTACAGGAAAAAGTTTGAAAAAGTTTGAAAAAGTTAGTTTTACGAATAACTTTAAACAACGGCGTCCTCTGAGGTTCAGAGGGGTTTTTTCCGTTTCTCTACATCCTAAAGAATAGATCTGTGTGTAGTTTGTTTTATTCTGATAGATTTCGATTTTTGGTACATTTGGGAGTACAGGAAAAAGTTTGAAAAAGTTTGAAAAAGTTAGTTTTACGAATAACTTTAAACAACGGCGTCCTCTGAGCTCAGGAGGGGTTTTTTCCGTTTCTCTACATCCTAAAGAATAGATCTGTGTGTAGTTTGTTTTATTCTGATAGATTTCGATTTTTGGTACATTTGGGAGTACAGGAAAAAGTTTGAAAAAGTTTGAAAAAGTTAGTTTTACGAATAACTTTAAACAACGGCGTCCTCTGAGCTCAGGAGGGGTTTTTTCCGTTTCTCTACATCCTAAAGAATAGATCTGTGTGTAGTTTGTTTTATTCTGATAGATTTCGATTTTTGGTACATTTGGGAGTACAGGAAAAAGTTTGAAAAAGTTTGAAAAAGTTAGTTTTACGAATAACTTTAAACAACGGCGTCCTCTGAGGTTCCGACGGCTTTTTTCCGTTTCTCTACATCCTAAAGAATAGATCTGTGTGTAGTTTGTTTTATTCTGATAGATTTCGATTTTTGGTACATTTGGGAGTACAGAGAAAAAGTTTGAAAAAGTTTGAAAAAGTTAGTTTTACGAATAACTTTAAACAACGGCGTCCTCTGACGTTCAAGGGGTTTTTTCCGTTTCTCTACATCCTAAAGAATAGATCTGTGTGTAGTTTGTTTTATTCTGATAGATTTCGATTTTTGGTACATTTGGGAGTACAGGAAAAAGTTTGAAAAAGTTTGAAAAAGTTTGAAAAAGTTAGTTTTACGAATAACTTTAAACAACGGCGTCCTCTGAGGTTCCAAGGGGTTTTTTCCGTTTCTCTACATCCTAAAGAATAGATCTGTGTGTAGTTTGTTTTATTCTGATAGATTTCGATTTTTGGTACATTTGGGAGTACAGGAAAAAGTTTGAAAAAGTTTGAAAAAGTTAGTTTTACGAATAACTTTAAACAACGGCGTCCTCTGAGGCTCCGGACGGGTTTTTTCCGTTTCTCTACATCCTAAAGAATAGATCTGTGTGTAGTTTGTTTTATTCTGATAGATTTCGATTTTTGGTACATTTGGGAGTACAGGAAAAAGTTTGAAATAAGTTTGAAAAAGTTAGTTTTACGAATAACTTTAAACAACGGCGTCCTCTGAGCTCAGGAGGGGTTTTTTCCGTTTCTCTACATCCTAAAGAATAGATCTGTGTGTAGTTTGTTTTATTCTGATAGATTTCGATTTTTGGTACATTTGGGAGTACAGGAAAAAGTTTGAAAAAGTTTGAAAAAGTTAGTTTTACGAATAACTTTAAACAACGGCCTCAGCTGAGGTTCCGACGGGTTTTTTCCGTTTCTCTACATCCTAAAGAATAGATCTGTGTGTAGTTTGTTTTATTCTGATAGATTTCGATTTTTGGTACATTTGGGAGTACAGGAAAAAGTTTGAAAAAGTTTGAAAAAGTTAGTTTTACGAATAACTTTAAACAACGGCGTCCTCTGAGGTTCCGACGGCTTTTTTCCGTTTCTCTACATCCTAAAGAATAGATCTGTGTGTAGTTTGTTTTATTCTGATAGATTTCGATTTTTGGTACATTTGGGAGTACAGGAAAAAGTTTGAAAAAGTTTGAAAAAGTTAGTTTTACGAATAACTTTAAACAACGGCGTCCTCTGAGCTCAGGAGGGGTTTTTTCCGTTTCTCTACATCCTAAAGAATAGATCTGTGTGTAGTTTGTTTTATTCTGATAGATTTCGATTTTTGGTACATTTGGGAGTACAGGAAAAAGTTTGAAAAAGTTTGAAAAAGTTAGTTTTACGAATAACTTTAAACAACGGCGTCCTCTGAGCTCAGGAGGGGTTTTTTCCGTTTCTCTACATCCTAAAGAATAGATCTGTGTGTAGTTTGTTTTATTCTGATAGATTTCGATTTTTGGTACATTTGGGAGTACAGGAAAAAGTTTGAAAAAGTTTGAAAAAGTTAGTTTTACGAATAACTTTAAACAACGGCGTCCTCTGAGGTTCCGACGGCTTTTTTCCGTTTCTCTACATCCTAAAGAATAGATCTGTGTGTAGTTTGTTTTATTCTGATAGATTTCGATTTTTGGTACATTTGGGAGTACAGAAAAAGTTTGAAAAAGTTTGAAAAAGTTAGTTTTACGAATAACTTGAGACAACGGCGTCCTCTGAGCTCAGGAGGGGTTTTTTCCGTTTCTCTACATCCTAAAGAATAGATCTGTGTGTAGTTTGTTTTATTCTGATAGATTTCGATTTTTGGTACATTTGGGAGTACAGGAAAAAGTTTGAAAAAGTTTGAAAAAGTTAGTTTTACGAATAACTTTAAACAACGGCGTCCTCTGAGCTCAGGAGGGGTTTTTTCCGTTTCTCTACATCCTAAAGAATAGATCTGTGTGTAGTTTGTTTTATTCTGATAGATTTCGATTTTTGGTACATTTGGGAGTACAGGAAAAAGTTTGAAAAAGTTTGAAAAAGTTAGTTTTACGAATAACTTTAAACAACGGCGTCCTCTGAGGTTCCGACGGGTTTTTTCCGTTTCTCTACATCCTAAAGAATAGATCTGTGTGTAGTTTGTTTTATTCTGATAGATTTCGATTTTTGGTACATTTGGGAGTACAGGAAAAAGTTTGAAAAAGTTTGAAAAAGTTTGAAAAAGTTGTTTACGAATAACTTTAAACAACGGCCTCAGCTGAGGTTCCGACGGCTTTTTTCCGTTTCTCTACATCCTAAAGAATAGATCTGTGTGTAGTTTGTTTTATTCTGATAGATTTCGATTTTTGGTACATTTGGGAGTACAGAAAAAGTTTGAAAAAGTTTGAAAAAGTTTGAAAAAGTTAGTTTTACGAATAACTTTAAACAACGGCGTCCTCTGAGCTCAGGAGGGGTTTTTTCCGTTTCTCTACATCCTAAAGAATAGATCTGTGTGTAGTTTGTTTTATTCTGATAGATTTCGATTTTTGGTACATTTGGGAGTACAGGAAAAAGTTTGAAAAAGTTTGAAAAAGTTAGTTTTACGAATAACTTTAAACAACGGCCTCAGCTGAGGTTCCGACGGCTTTTTTCCGTTTCTCTACATCCTAAAGAATAGATCTGTGTGTAGTTTGTTTTATTCTGATAGATTTCGATTTTTGGTACATTTGGGAGTACAGGAAAAAGTTTGAAAAAGTTTGAAAAAGTTAGTTTTACGAATAACTTTAAACAACGGCCTCAGCTGAGGTTCCGACGGGTTTTTTCCGTTTCTCTACATCCTAAAGAATAGATCTGTGTGTAGTTTGTTTTATTCTGATAGATTTCGATTTTTGGTACATTTGGGAGTACAGGAAAAAGTTTGAAAAAGTTTGAAAAAGTTAGTTTTACGAATAACTTTAAACAACGGCGTTCTCTGAGGTTCCGACGGCTTTTTTCCGTTTCTCTACATCCTAAAGAATAGATCTGTGTGTAGTTTGTTTTATTTTGAGAGATTTCGATTTTTGGTACATTTGGGAGTACAGGAAAAAGTTTGAAAAAGTTTGAAAAAGTTAGTTTTACGAATAACTTTAAACAACGGCGTTCTCTGAGGTTCCGACGGCTTTTTTCCGTTTCTCTACATCCTAAAGAATAGATCTGTGTGTAGTTTGTTTTATTCTGATAGATTTCGATTTTTTATGTATATAGTTGTACACAATTGAGTTTAGGAAAGTTATGATAGGGTGTGTTTTTTCTTGTATTTCTCACAATGTATAATTTAATAGGAATATATAGTCATTTTAATCTTCTTTCTTTTTTAGTTAGAAAATCTATAAGAGTAAGGGCGAAATATAATATTTCTCAGTTAAATTTTTTCTTTATGTAAAGGATATTGAATATTAAAATAAATTACAGTGTTTCGGTAAATCAGAATCCTATATTTTTTCTGATCATTAATAAATATATTGGGTGAGTGCGGTCAACTACTGGGATTTCTCTATTCGTCAACACAAAGGCGGGAAATGAAAATGTAGACGCGTTGACTTCGGTCTGGCCACGTCATCCTTGAGAGGAGGAGGAGGAGGAGCGTAAGGCCGAGATGAGAATACAGCGTTGCCATTTTACATTAACCGTTGCCGTTGTTTTTATAAAAGAATTGAGAATTTGTGTGGATTTCCAATGAAGAATGAGATTTTTGTTTCTTTGAATGTGAGAAAATGTGAGATTTATATTGAGTGAAGTGTTTTTAGCATATTATTATTAACAGTAATCGGGTTTAAAATGTAATGTTGGTTATTATTTCCAATGAAGCGCAGCTGGCTGAGTTTTTAATGCAACGGTCATTTCTAGATAATCCTGATATAGCCTGGATAAAATTGGAGGACAAATTTTGGATTTTGTATTTACTACGGATGCGCCGAATATTCGGTAGGTATTTGATATTCAGTTTGTGTATTCGGTTCGAGTATGTCTATTTTTTGCCTGAACTAAAAGAAAACCTTCATATGAAAGTAATGGAAAATAATTAAATAGTTAATAAATAAAATATGGAATTAATCCAAGAAAATAAAGCAATTAAACTTCTCTTCAAAATATTTATTTCTTACAATAAACAGATAGCAATCAAATCATTACAAGGGTATCATTACAAAGTATAGTACTGCTAGTATAATTAGTAGAAGTATAAATATTGCCCCACACCAGTGTTTAAACTTAGAATGTTTTTATAAAGAAACGAATCAAGATGTGTAAAGCCTTCATGTTTGAAAAAAATGAACAACGGCGTCCTCTGAGCTCAGGAGGGGTTTTTTCCGTTTCTCTACATCCTAAAGAATAGATCTGTGTGTAGTTTGTTTTATTCTGATAGATTTCGATTTTTGGTACATTTGGGAGTACAGGAAAAAGTTTGAAAAAGTTTGAAAAAGTTAGTTTTACGAATAACTTTAAACAACGGCGTCCTCTGACGTTCCAAGGGGTTTTTTCCGTTTCTCTACATCCTAAAGAATAGATCTGTGTGTAGTTTGTTTTATTCTGATAGATTTCGATTTTTGGTACATTTGGGAGTACAGGAAAAAGTTTGAAAAAGTTTGAAAAAGTTAGTTTTACGAATAACTTTAAACAACGGCGTTCTCTGAGGTTCCGACGGCTTTTTTCCGTTTCTCTACATCCTAAAGAATAGATCTGTGTGTAGTTTGTTTTATTCTGATAGATTTCGATTTTTGGTACATTTGGGAGTACAGGAAAAAGTTTGAAAAAGTTTGAAAAAGTTAGTTTTACGAATAACTTTAAACAACGGCGTCCTCTGACGTTCCAAGGGGTTTTTTCCGTTTCTCTACATCCTAAAGAATAGATCTGTGTGTAGTTTGTTTTATTCTGATAGATTTCGATTTTTGGTACATTTGGGAGTACAGGAAAAAGTTTGAAAAAGTTTGAAAAAGTTAGTTTTACGAATAACTTTAAACAACGGCGTCCTCTGAGTTCAGAGGGCTTTTTTCCGTTTCTCTACATCCTAAAGAATAGATCTGTGTGTAGTTTGTTTTATTCTGATAGATTTCGATTTTTGGTACATTTGGGAGTACAGGAAAAAGTTTGAAAAAGTTTGAAAAAGTTAGTTTTACGAATAACTTTAAACAACGGCGTCCTCTGAGCTCAGGAGGGGTTTTTTCCGTTTCTCTACATCCTAAAGAATAGATCTGTGTGTAGTTTGTTTTATTCTGATAGATTTCGATTTTTGGTACATTTGGGAGTACAGGAAAAAGTTTGAAAAAGTTTGAAAAAGTTAGTTTTACGAATAACTTTAAACAACGGCGTCCTCTGACGTTCTAGAGGGGTTTTTTCCGTTTCTCTACATCCTAAAGAATAGATCTGTGTGTAGTTTGTTTTATTCTGATAGATTTCGATTTTTGGTACATTTGGGAGTACAGGAAAAAGTTTGAAAAAGTTTGAAAAAGTTAGTTTTACGAATAACTTTAAACAACGGCGTCCTCTGAGTTCAGAGGGGTTTTTTCCGTTTCTCTACATCCTAAAGAATAGATCTGTGTGTAGTTTGTTTTATTCTGATAGATTTCGATTTTTGGTACATTTGGGAGTACAGGAAAAAGTTTGAAAAAGTTTGAAAAAGTTAGTTTTACGAATAACTTTAAACAACGGCGTCCTCTGACGTTCTAAGGGGTTTTTTCCGTTTCTCTACATCCTAAAGAATAGATCTGTGTGTAGTTTGTTTTATTCTGATAGATTTCGATTTTTGGTACATTTGGGAGTACAGGAAAAAGTTTGAAAAAGTTTGAAAAAGTTAGTTTTACGAATAACTTTAAACAACGGCGTCCTCTGAGGTTCCGACGGGTTTTTTCCGTTTCTCTACATCCTAAAGAATAGATCTGTGTGTAGTTTGTTTTATTCTGATAGATTTCGATTTTTGGTACATTTGGGAGTACAGGAAAAAGTTTGAAAAAGTTTGAAAAAGTTAGTTTTACGAATAACTTTAAACAACGGCGTCCTCTGAGCTTCCGGAGGGGTTTTTTCCGTTTCTCTACATCCTAAAGAATAGATCTGTGTGTAGTTTGTTTTATTCTGATAGATTTCGATTTTTGGTACATTTGGGAGTACGGAGTTTGAAAAAGTTTGAAAAAGTTTGAAAAAGTTAGTTTTACGAATAACTTTAAACAACGGCGTCCTCTGAGCTCAGGAGGGGTTTTTTCCGTTTCTCTACATCCTAAAGAATAGATCTGTGTGTAGTTTGTTTTATTCTGATAGATTTCGATTTTTTATGTATATAGTTGTACACAATTGAGTTTAGGAAAGTTATGATAGGGTGTGTTTTTTCTTGTATTTCTCACAATGTATAATTTAATAGGAATATATAGTCATTTTAATCTTCTTTCTTTTTTAGTTAGAAAATCTATAAGAGTAAGGGCGAAATATAATATTTCTCAGTTAAATTTTTTCTTTATGTAAAGGATATTGAATATTAAAATAAATTACAGTGTTTCGGTAAATCAGAATCCTATATTTTTTCTGATCATTAATAAATATATTGGGTGAGTGCGGTCAACTACTGGGATTTCTCTATTCGTCAACACAAAGGCGGGAAATGAAAATGTAGACGCGTTGACTTCGGTCTGGCCACGTCATCCTTGAGAGGAGGAGGAGGAGGAGCGTAAGGCCGAGATGAGAATACAGCGTTGCCATTTTACATTAACCGTTGCCGTTGTTTTTATAAAAGAATTGAGAATTTGTGTGGATTTCCAATGAAGAATGAGATTTTTGTTTCTTTGAATGTGAGAAAATGTGAGATTTATATTGAGTGAAGTGTTTTTAGCATATTATTATTAACAGTAATCGGGTTTAAAATGTAATGTTGGTTATTATTTCCAATGAAGCGCAGCTGGCTGAGTTTTTAATGCAACGGTCATTTCTAGATAATCCTGATATAGCCTGGATAAAATTGGAGGACAAATTTTGGATTTTGTATTTACTACGGATGCGCCGAATATTCGGTAGGTATTTGATATTCAGTTTGTGTATTCGGTTCGAGTATGTCTATTTTTTGCCTGAACTAAAAGAAAACCTTCATATGAAAGTAATGGAAAATAATTAAATAGTTAATAAATAAAATATGGAATTAATCCAAGAAAATAAAGCAATTAAACTTCTCTTCAAAATATTTATTTCTTACAATAAACAGATAGCAATCAAATCATTACAAGGGTATCATTACAAAGTATAGTACTGCTAGTATAATTAGTAGAAGTATAAATATTGCCCCACACCAGTGTTTAAACTTAGAATGTTTTTATAAAGAAACGAATCAAGATGTGTAAAGCCTTCATGTTTGAAAAAAATGAACAACGGCGTCCTCTGAGCTCAGGAGGGGTTTTTTCCGTTTCTCTACATCCTAAAGAATAGATCTGTGTGTAGTTTGTTTTATTCTGATAGATTTCGATTTTTGGTACATTTGGGAGTACAGGAAAAAGTTTGAAAAAGTTTGAAAAAGTTAGTTTTACGAATAACTTTAAACAACGGCGTCCTCTGACGTTCTAGAGGGGTTTTTTCCGTTTCTCTACATCCTAAAGAATAGATCTGTGTGTAGTTTGTTTTATTCTGATAGATTTCGATTTTTGGTACATTTGGGAGTACAGGAAAAAGTTTGAAAAAGTTTGAAAAAGTTAGTTTTACGAATAACTTTAAACAACGGCGTCCTCTGAGGTTCCGAGGGGTTTTTTCCGTTTCTCTACATCCTAAAGAATAGATCTGTGTGTAGTTTGTTTTATTCTGAGAGATTTCGATTTTTGGTACATTTGGGAGTACAGGAAAAAGTTTGAAAAAGTTTGAAAAAGTTTGAAAAAGTTAGTTTTACGAATAACTTTAAACAACGGCGTTCTCTGAGTTCAGAGGGGTTTTTTCCGTTTCTCTACATCCTAAAGAATAGATCTGTGTGTAGTTTGTTTTATTCTGATAGATTTCGATTTTTGGTACATTTGGGAGTACAGGAAAAAGTTTGAAAAAGTTTGAAAAAGTTAGTTTTACGAATAACTTTAAACAACGGCGTCCTCTGAGCGTTCAGAGGGGTTTTTTCCGTTTCTCTACATCCTAAAGAATAGATCTGTGTGTAGTTTGTTTTATTCTGATAGATTTCGATTTTTGGTACATTTGGGAGTACAGGAAAAAGTTTGAAAAAGTTTGAAAAAGTTAGTTTTACGAATAACTTTAAACAACGGCGTCCTCTGAGCTCAGGAGGGCTTTTTTCCGTTTCTCTACATCCTAAAGAATAGATCTGTGTGTAGTTTGTTTTATTCTGATAGATTTCGATTTTTGGTACATTTGGGAGTACAGGAAAAAGTTTGAAAATAGTTTGAAAAAGTTAGTTTTACGAATAACTTTAAACAACGGCGTTCTCTGAGGTTCCGACGGCTTTTTTCCGTTTCTCTACATCCTAAAGAATAGATCTGTGTGTAGTTTGTTTTATTCTGATAGATTTCGATTTTTGGTACATTTGGGAGTACAGGAAAAAGTTTGAAAAAGTTTGAAAAAGTTAGTTTTACGAATAACTTTAAACAACGGCGTTCTCTGAGGTTCCGACGGCTTTTTTCCGTTTCTCTACATCCTAAAGAATAGATCTGTGTGTAGTTTGTTTTATTCTGATAGATTTCGATTTTTGGTACATTTGGGAGTACAGGAAAAAGTTTGAAAAAGTTTGAAAAAGTTAGTTTTACGAATAACTTTAAACAACGGCGTCCTCTGAGCTCAGGAGGGGTTTTTTCCGTTTCTCTACATCCTAAAGAATAGATCTGTGTGTAGTTTGTTTTATTCTGATAGATTTCGATTTTTGGTACATTTGGGAGTACAGGAAAAAGTTTGAAAAAGTTTGAAAAAGTTAGTTTTACGAATAACTTTAAACAACGGCGTCCTCTGAGGTTCCGACGGGTTTTTTCCGTTTCTCTACATCCTAAAGAATAGATCTGTGTGTAGTTTGTTTTATTCTGATAGATTTCGATTTTTGGTACATTTGGGAGTACAGGAAAAAGTTTGAAAAAGTTTGAAAAAGTTAGTTTTACGAATAACTTTAAACAACGGCGTCCTCTGAGGTTCCGACGGCTTTTTTCCGTTTCTCTACATCCTAAAGAATAGATCTGTGTGTAGTTTGTTTTATTCTGATAGATTTCGATTTTTGGTACATTTGGGAGTACAGGAAAAAGTTTGAAAAAGTTTGAAAAAGTTAGTTTTACGAATAACTTTAAACAACGGCGTCCTCTGAGCTCAGGAGGGGTTTTTTCCGTTTCTCTACATCCTAAAGAATAGATCTGTGTGTAGTTTGTTTTATTCTGATAGATTTCGATTTTTGGTACATTTGGGAGTACAGGAAAAAGTTTGAAAAAGTTTGAAAAAGTTAGTTTTACGAATAACTTTAAACAACGGCGTCCTCTGAGCTCAGGAGGGGTTTTTTCCGTTTCTCTACATCCTAAAGAATAGATCTGTGTGTAGTTTGTTTTATTCTGATAGATTTCGATTTTTGGTACATTTGGGAGTACAGGAAAAAGTTTGAAAAAGTTTGAAAAAGTTAGTTTTACGAATAACTTTAAACAACGGCGTCCTCTGAGGTTCCGACGGCTTTTTTCCGTTTCTCTACATCCTAAAGAATAGATCTGTGTGTAGTTTGTTTTATTCTGATAGATTTCGATTTTTGGTACATTTGGGAGTACAGAGAAAAAGTTTGAAAAAGTTTGAAAAAGTTAGTTTTACGAATAACTTTAAACAACGGCGTCCTCTGAGTTCAGAGGGGTTTTTTCCGTTTCTCTACATCCTAAAGAATAGATCTGTGTGTAGTTTGTTTTATTCTGATAGATTTCGATTTTTGGTACATTTGGGAGTACAGGAAAAAGTTTGAAAAAGTTTGAAAAAGTTAGTTTTACGAATAACTTTAAACAACGGCGTCCTCTGAGTTCCAAGGGGTTTTTTCCGTTTCTCTACATCCTAAAGAATAGATCTGTGTGTAGTTTGTTTTATTCTGATAGATTTCGATTTTTGGTACATTTGGGAGTACAGGAAAAAGTTTGAAAAAGTTTGAAAAAGTTAGTTTTACGAATAACTTTAAACAACGGCGTCCTCTGAGGTTCCGACGGCTTTTTTCCGTTTCTCTACATCCTAAAGAATAGATCTGTGTGTAGTTTGTTTTATTCTGATAGATTTCGATTTTTGGTACATTTGGGAGTACAGGAAAAAGTTTGAAATAAGTTTGAAAAAGTTAGTTTTACGAATAACTTTAAACAACGGCGTCCTCTGAGTTCAGAGGGGTTTTTTCCGTTTCTCTACATCCTAAAGAATAGATCTGTGTGTAGTTTGTTTTATTCTGATAGATTTCGATTTTTGGTACATTTGGGAGTACAGGAAAAAGTTTGAAAAAGTTTGAAAAAGTTAGTTTTACGAATAACTTTAAACAACGGCGTCCTCTGAGCTCAGGAGGGGTTTTTTCCGTTTCTCTACATCCTAAAGAATAGATCTGTGTGTAGTTTGTTTTATTCTGATAGATTTCGATTTTTGGTACATTTGGGAGTACAGGAAAAAGTTTGAAAAAGTTTGAAAAAGTTAGTTTTACGAATAACTTTAAACAACGGCGTCCTCTGAGTTCAGAGGGGTTTTTTCCGTTTCTCTACATCCTAAAGAATAGATCTGTGTGTAGTTTGTTTTATTCTGATAGATTTCGATTTTTGGTACATTTGGGAGTACAGGAAAAAGTTTGAAAAAGTTTGAAAAAGTTAGTTTTACGAATAACTTTAAACAACGGCGTCCTCTGAGGTTCCGACGGGTTTTTTCCGTTTCTCTACATCCTAAAGAATAGATCTGTGTGTAGTTTGTTTTATTCTGATAGATTTCGATTTTTGGTACATTTGGGAGTACAGGAAAAAGTTTGAAAAAGTTTGAAAAAGTTAGTTTTACGAATAACTTTAAACAACGGCGTCCTCTGAGGTTCCGACGGCTTTTTTCCGTTTCTCTACATCCTAAAGAATAGATCTGTGTGTAGTTTGTTTTATTCTGATAGATTTCGATTTTTGGTACATTTGGGAGTACAGGAAAAAGTTTGAAAAAGTTTGAAAAAGTTAGTTTTACGAATAACTTTAAACAACGGCGTCCTCTGAGCTCAGGAGGGGTTTTTTCCGTTTCTCTACATCCTAAAGAATAGATCTGTGTGTAGTTTGTTTTATTTGATAGATTTCGATTTTTGGTACATTTGGGAGTACAGGAAAAAGTTTGAAAAAGTTTGAAAAAGTTAGTTTTACGAATAACTTTAAACAACGGCGTCCTCTGAGCTCAGGAGGGGTTTTTTCCGTTTCTCTACATCCTAAAGAATAGATCTGTGTGTAGTTTGTTTTATTCTGATAGATTTCGATTTTTGGTACATTTGGGAGTACAGGAAAAAGTTTGAAAAAGTTTGAAAAAGTTAGTTTTACGAATAACTTTAAACAACGGCGTCCTCTGAGCTCAGGAGGGGTTTTTTCCGTTTCTCTACATCCTAAAGAATAGATCTGTGTGTAGTTTGTTTTATTCTGATAGATTTCGATTTTTGGTACATTTGGGAGTACAGGAAAAAGTTTGAAAAAGTTTGAAAAAGTTAGTTTTACGAATAACTTTAAACAACGGCGTCATCTGAGGTTCCGACGGCTTTTTTCCGTTTCTCTACATCCTAAAGAATAGATCTCTGTGCATTTTGTTTTATTCTGATAGATTTCGATTTTTGGTACATTTGGGAGTACAGAGAAAAAGTTTGAAAAAGTTTGAAAAAGTTAGTTTTACGAATAACTTTAAACAACGGCGTCCTCTGAGCTCAGGAGGGGTTTTTTCCGTTTCTCTACATCCTAAAGAATAGATCTGTGTGTAGTTTGTTTTATTCTGATAGATTTCGATTTTTGGTACATTTGGGAGTACAGGAAAAAGTTTGAAAAAGTTTGAAAAAGTTAGTTTTACGAATAACTTTAAACAACGGCGTCCTCTGAGCTCAGGAGGGGTTTTTTCCGTTTCTCTACATCCTAAAGAATAGATCTGTGTGTAGTTTGTTTTATTCTGATGAGATTTCGATTTTTGGTACATTTGGGAGTACAGGAAAAAGTTTGAAAAAGATTTGAAAAAGTTAGTTTTACGAATAACTTTAAACAACGGCGTCCTCTGAGCTCAGGAGGGGTTTTTTCCGTTTCTCTACATCCTAAAGAATAGATCTGTGTGTAGTTTGTTTTATTCTGATAGATTTCGATTTTTGGTACATTTGGGAGTACAGGAAAAAGTTTCAAAAAGTTTGAAAAAGTTTGAAAAAGTTTGTTTACGAATAACTTTAAACAACGGCCTCAGCTGAGGTTCCGACGGCTTTTTTCCGTTTCTCTACATCCTAAAGAATTGATCTATGCGTGTTTTGTTTTAATTTATTACATTTCGATTTTTGGTACATTTGGGAGTACAGAAAAAAGTTTGAAAAAGTTTGAAAAAGTTTGAAAAAGTTAGTTTTACGAATAACTTTAAACAACGGCGTCCTCTGAGCTCAGGAGGGGTTTTTTCCGTTTCTCTACATCCTAAAGAATAGATCTGTGTGTAGTTTGTTTTATTCTGATGAATTTCGATTTTTGGTACATTTGGGAGTACAGGAAAAAGTTTGAAAAAGTTTGAAAAAGTTAGTTTTACGAATAACTTTAAACAACGGCCTCCGCTGAGGTTCCGACGGCTTTTTTCCGTTTCTCTACATCCTAAAGAATAGATCTGTGTGTAGTTTGTTTTATTCTGATAGATTTCGAATTTTTGGTACATTTGGGAGTACAGGAAAAAGTTTGAAAAAGTTTGAAAAAGTTAGTTTTACGAATAACTTTAAACAACGGCCTCAGCTGAGGCTCCGGACGGGTTTTTTCCGTTTCTCTACATCCTAAAGAATAGATCTGTGTGTAGTTTGTTTTATTCTGATAGATTTCGATTTTTGGTACATTTGGGAGTACAGGAAAAAGTTTCAAAAAGTTTGAAAAAGTTAGTTTTACGAATAACTTTAAACAACGGCCTCCGCTGAGGTTCCGACGGCTTTTTTCCGTTTCTCTACATCCTAAAGAATTGATCTATGCGTGTTTTGTTTTAATTCTATTACATTTCGATTTTTGGTACATTTGGGAGTACAGGAAAAAGTTTGAAAAAGTTTGAAAAAGTTAGTTTTACGAATAACTTTAAACAACGGCCTCCGCTGAGGTTCCGACGGCTTTTTTCCGTTTCTCTACATCCTAAAGAATAGATCTCTGTGCAGTTTGTTTTATTCTGATAGATTTCGATTTTTTAGGTACATAGTTGGACGCACATTGAGTTTAGGAAAGTTATGATAGTGTGGTTTTTTCTTGTATTTCTCACAATGTATAGTTTAATACGAATATATAGTCATTTTAATCTTCTTTCTTTTTGAGTTAGAAAATCTATAAGAGTAAGGGCGAAATATAATATTTCTCAGTTAAATTTTTTCTTTATGTAAAGGATATTGATTATTAAAATAAATTACAGTGTTTCGGTAAATCAGAATCCTATATTTTTTCTTATCATTAATAAATATATTGGGTGAGTGCGGTCAACTACTGGGATTTCTCTATTCGTCAACACAAAGGCCGGAAATGAAAATGTAGACGCGTTGACTTCGGTCTGGCCACGTCATCCTTGAGAGGAGGAGGAGGAGGAGCGTAAGGCCGAGATGAGAATACAGCGTTGCCATTTTATATTAACCGTTGCCGTTGTTTTTATAAAAGAATTGAGAATTTGTGTGGATTTCCAATGAAGAATGAGATTTTTGTTTCTTTGAATGTGAGGAAATGTGAGATTTATATTGAGTGAAGTGTTTTTAGCATATTATTATTAACAGTAATCGGGTTTAAAATGTAATGTTGGTTATTATTTCCAATGAAGCGCAGCTGGCTGAGTTTTTAATGCAACGGTCATTTCTAGATAATCCTGATATAGCCTGGATAAAATTGGAGGACAAATTTTGGATTTTGTATTTGCTACGGATGCGCCGAATATTCGGTAGGTATTTGATATTCAGTTTGTGTATTCGGTTCGAGTATGTCTATTTTTTGCCTGAACTAAAAGAAAACCTTCATATGAAAGTAATGGAAAATAATTAAATAGTTCATAAATAAAATATGGAATTAATCCAAGAAAATAAAGCAATTAAACTTCTCTTCAAAATATTTATTTCTTACAATACACAGATAGCAATCAAATCATTACAAGGGTATCATTACAAAGTATAGTATTGCTAGTATAATTAGTAGAAGTATAAATATTGCCCCACACCAGTGTTTAAACTTGGAATGTTTTTATATAGAAACGAATCAAGATGTGTAAAGTCTTCATGTTTGAAAAAAATGAACAACGGCGTCCTCTGAGGCTCCAGGAGGGGTTTTTTCCGTTTCTCTACATCCTAAAGAATAGATCTGTGTGTAGTTTCTTTTATTCTGATGGATTTCGATTTTTGGTACATTTGGGAGTACAGGAAAAAGTTTGAAAAAGTTTGAAAAAGTTAGTTTTACGAATAACTTGAGACAACGGCCTCCGCTGAGGTTCCGACGGGTTTTTTCCGTTTCTCTACATCCTAAAGAATAGATCTGTGTGTAGTTTCTTTTATTCTGATAGATTTCGATTTTTGGTACATTTGGGAGTACAGGAAAAAGTTTGAAAAAGTTTGAAAAAGTTAGTTTTACGAATAACTTGAGACAACGGCCTCCGCTGAGGTTCCGACGGCTTTTTTCCGTTTCTCTACATCCTAAAGAATAGATCTGTGTGTAGTTTGTTTTATTCTGATAGATTTCGATTTTTGGTACATTTGGGAGTACAGGAAAAAGTTTGAAAAAGTTTGAAAAAGTTAGTTTTACGAATAACTTGAGACAACGGCCTCCGCTGAGGCTCCGGACGGGTTTTTTCCGTTTCTCTACATCCTAAAGAATAGATCTGTGTGTAGTTTGTTTTATTCTGATAGATTTCGATTTTTGGTACATTTGGGAGTACAGGAAAAAGTTTGAAAAAGTTTGAAAAAGTTAGTTTTACGAATAACTTGAGACAACGGCGTCCTCTGAGCTCAGGAGGGGTTTTTTCCGTTTCTCTACATCCTAAAGAATAGATCTGTGTGTAGTTTGTTTTATTCTGATAGATTTCGATTTTTGGTACATTTGGGAGTACAGGAAAAAGTTTGAAAAAGTTTGAAAAAGTTAGTTTTACGAATAACTTGAGACAACGGCGTCCTCTGAGCTCAGGAGGGGTTTTTTCCGTTTCTCTACATCCTAAAGAATAGATCTGTGTGTAGTTTGTTTAATTCTGATAGATTTCGATTTTTGGTACATTTGGGAGTACAGGAAAAAGTTTGAAAAAGTTTGAAAAAGTTAGTTTTACGATTAACTTGAGACAACGGCCTCCGCTGAGGTTCCGACGGCTTTTTTCCGTTTCTCTACATCCTAAAGAATAGATCTCTGTGCAGTTTGTTTTATTCTGATGGATTTCGATTTTTGGTACATTTGGGAGTACAAGAAAAAGTTTGAAAAAGTTTGAAAAAGTTAGTTTTACGAATAACTTGAGACAACGGCGTCCTCTGAGCTCAGGAGGGGTTTTTTCCGTTTCTCTACATCCTAAAGAATAGATCTGTGTGTAGTTTGTTTTATTCTGATAGATTTCGATTTTTGGTACATTTGGGAGTACAGGAAAAAGTTTGAAAAAGTTTGAAAAAGTTTGAAAAAGTTAGTTTTACGAATAACTTTAAACAACGGCGTCCTCTGATGTTCCAAGGGGTTTTTTCCGTTTCTCTACATCCTAAAGAATAGATCTGTGTGTAGTTTGTTTTATTCTGATAGATTTCGATTTTTGGTACATTTGGGAGTACAGGAAAAAGTTTGAAAAAGTTTGAAAAAGTTTGAAAAAGTTAGTTTTACGAATAACTTGAGACAACGGCCTCAGCTGAGGTTCCGACGGGTTTTTTCCGTTTCTCTACATCCTAAAGAATAGATCTGTGTGTAGTTTGTTTTATTCTGATAAATTTCGATTTTTGGTACATTTGGGAGTACAGGAAAAAGTTTGAAAAAGTTTGAAAAAGTTTGAAAAAGTTAGTTTTACGAATAACTTTAAACAACGGCGTCCTCTGAGCTCAGGAGGGGTTTTTTCCGTTTCTCTACATCCTAAAGAATAGATCTGTGTGTAGTTTGTTTTATTCTGATAGATTTCGATTTTTGGTACATTTGGGAGTACAGGAAAAAGTTTGAAAAAGTTTGAAAAAGTTAGTTTTACGAATAACTTGAGACAACGGCGTCCTCTGAGGCTCAGGAGGGGTTTTTTCCGTTTCTCTACATCCTAAAGAATAGATCTGTGTGTAGTTTGTTTTATTCTGATAGATTTCGATTTTTGGTACATTTGGGAGTACAGGAAAAAGTTTGAAAAAGTTTGAAAAAGTTAGTTTTACGAATAACTTGAGACAACGGCGTCCTCTGAGCTCAGGAGGGGTTTTTTCCGTTTCTCTACATCCTAAAGAATAGATCTGTGTGTAGTTTGTTTTATTCTGATAGATTTCGATTTTTGGTACATTTGGGAGTACAGGAAAAAGTTTGAAAAAGTTTGAAAAAGTTAGTTTTACGATTAACTTGAGACAACGGCCTCCGCTGAGGTTCCGACGGCTTTTTTCCGTTTCTCTACATCCTAAAGAATAGATCTCTGTGCAGTTTGTTTTATTCTGATGGATTTCGATTTTTGGTACATTTGGGAGTACAAGAAAAAGTTTGAAAAAGTTTGAAAAAGTTAGTTTTACGAATAACTTTAAACAACGGCGTCCTCTGAGCTCAGGAGGGGTTTTTTCCGTTTCTCTACATCCTAAAGAATAGATCTGTGTGTAGTTTGTTTTATTCTGATAGATTTCGATTTTTGGTACATTTGGGAGTACAGGAAAAAGTTTGAAAAAGTTTGAAAAAGTTTGAAAAAGTTAGTTTTACGAATAACTTTAAACAACGGCGTCCTCTGATGTTCCAAGGGGTTTTTTCCGTTTCTCTACATCCTAAAGAATAGATCTGTGTGTAGTTTGTTTTATTCTGATAGATTTCGATTTTTGGTACATTTGGGAGTACAGGAAAAAGTTTGAAAAAGTTTGAAAAAGTTAGTTTTACGAATAACTTGAGACAACGGCCTCAGCTGAGGCTCCGGACGGGTTTTTTCCGTTTCTCTACATCCTAAAGAATAGATCTGTGTGTAGTTTGTTTTATTCTGATAAATTTCGATTTTTGGTACATTTGGGAGTACAGGAAAAAGTTTGAAAAAGTTTGAAAAAGTTTGAAAAAGTTAGTTTTACGAATAACTTTAAACAACGGCGTCCTCTGAGCTCAGGAGGGGTTTTTTCCGTTTCTCTACATCCTAAAGAATAGATCTGTGTGTAGTTTGTTTTATTCTGATAGATTTCGATTTTTGGTACATTTGGGAGTACAGGAAAAAGTTTGAAAAAGTTTGAAAAAGTTAGTTTTACGAATAACTTGAGACAACGGCCTCCGCTGAGGTTCCGACGGGTTTTTTCCGTTTCTCTACATCCTAAAGAATAGATCTGTGTGTAGTTTGTTTTATTCTGATAGATTTCGATTTTTGGTACATTTGAGAGTACAGGAAAAAGTTTCAAAAAGTTTGAAAAAGTTATTTTTACAAATAACTTTAAACAACGGCCTCAGCTGAGGTTCCGACGGCTTTTTTCCGTTTCTCTACATCCTAAAGAATTGATCTATGCGTGTTTTGTTTTAATTTATTACATTTCGATTTTTGGTACATTTGGGAGTACAGGAAAAAGTTTGAAAAAGTTTGAAAAAGTTAGTTTTACGAATAACTTGAGACAACGGCGTCCTCTGAGCTCAGGAGGGGTTTTTTCCGTTTCTCTACATCCTAAAGAATAGATCTGTGTGTAGTTTGTTTTATTCTGATAGATTTCGATTTTTGGTACATTTGGGAGTACAGGAAAAAGTTTG
The DNA here is from genome assembly GCA_028293925.1 of Brueelia nebulosa. Lineage (NCBI taxonomy): Eukaryota > Metazoa > Arthropoda > Insecta > Psocodea > Philopteridae > Brueelia > Brueelia nebulosa. The sequence goes on from JAQIBA010000080.1 coordinate 180,447, forward strand.
AAAAAGTTTGAAAAAGTTAGTTTTACGAATAACTTTAAACAACGGCGTCCTCTGAGCTCAGGAGGGGTTTTTTCCGTTTCTCTACATCCTAAAGAATAGATCTGTGTGTAGTTTGTTTTATTCTGATAGATTTCGATTTTTGGTACATTTGGGAGTACAGGAAAAAGTTTGAAAAAGTTTGAAAAAGTTAGTTTTACGAATAACTTGAGACAACGGCCTCAGCTGAGGTTCCGACGGGTTTTTTCCGTTTCTCTACATCCTAAAGAATAGATCTGTGTGTAGTTTGTTTTATTCTGATAGATTTCGATTTTTGGTACATTTGGGAGTACAGGAAAAAGTTTCAAAAAGTTTGAAAAAGTTAGTTTTACGAATAACTTTAAACAACGGCGTCATCTGAGCTCAGGAGGGGTTTTTTCCGTTTCTCTACCTCCTAAAGAATAGATCTATGTGTAGTTTTGTTTTAATTTATACATTTCGATTTTTGGTACATTTGGGAGTACAGGAAAAAGTTTGAAAAAGTTTGAAAAAGTTAGTTTTACGAATAACTTTAAACAACGGCGTCCTCTGAGCTCAGGAGGGGTTTTTTCCGTTTCTCTACATCCTAAAGAATAGATCTGTGTGTAGTTTGTTTAATTCTGATAGATTTCGATTTTTGGTACATTTGGGAGTACAGGAAAAAGTTTGAAAAAGTTTGAAAAAGTTAGTTTTACGATTAACTTGAGACAACGGCCTCAGCTGAGGTTCCGACGGCTTTTTTCCGTTTCTCTACATCCTAAAGAATAGATCTCTGTGCATTTTGTTTTATTCTGATGGATTTCGATTTTTGGTACATTTGGGAGTACAAGAAAAAGTTTGAAAAAGTTTGAAAAAGTTAGTTTTACGAATAACTTGAGACAACGGCGTCCTCTGAGCTCAGGAGGGGTTTTTTCCGTTTCTCTACATCCTAAAGAATAGATCTGTGTGTAGTTTGTTTTATTCTGATAGATTTCGATTTTTGGTACATTTGGGAGTACAGGAAAAAGTTTCAAAAAGTTTGAAAAAGTTAGTTTTACGAATAACTTTAAACAACGGCGTCCTCTGAGCTCAGGAGGGGTTTTTTCCGTTTCTCTACATCCTAAAGAATAGATCTCTGTGCATTTTGTTTTATTCTGATAGATTTCGATTTTTGGTACATTTGGGAGTACAGGAAAAAGTTTGAAAAAGATTTGAAAAAGTTAGTTTTACGAATAACTTTAAACAACGGCCTCAGCTGAGGTTCCGACGGGTTTTTTCCGTTTCTCTACATCCTAAAGAATAGATCTGTGTGTAGTTTGTTTTATTCTGATAGATTTCGATTTTTGGTACATTTGGGAGTACAGGAAAAAGTTTCAAAAAGTTTGAAAAAGTTTGAAAAAGTTTGTTTACGAATAACTTTAAACAACGGCCTCCGCTGAGGTTCCGACGGCTTTTTTCCGTTTCTCTACATCCTAAAGAATTGATCTGTGCGTAGTTTTGTTTTAATTCTGATTACATTTCGATTTTTGGTACATTTGGGAGTACAGAAAAAAGTTTGAAAAAGTTTGAAAAAGTTTGAAAAAGTTAGTTTTACGAATAACTTTAAACAACGGCGTCCTCTGAGCTCAGGAGGGGTTTTTTCCGTTTCTCTACATCCTAAAGAATAGATCTGTGTGTAGTTTGTTTTATTCTGATGAGATTTCGATTTTTGGTACATTTGGGAGTACAGGAAAAAGTTTGAAAAAGTTTGAAAAAGTTAGTTTACGAATAACTTTAAACAACGGCCTCCGCTGAGGTTCCGACGGCTTTTTTCCGTTTCTCTACATCCTAAAGAATAGATCTGTGTGTAGTTTGTTTTATTCTGATAGATTTCGAATTTTTGGTACATTTGGGAGTACAGGAAAAAGTTTGAAAAAGTTTGAAAAAGTTAGTTTTACGAATAACTTTAAACAACGGCCTCAGCTGAGGTTCCGACGGGTTTTTTCCGTTTCTCTACATCCTAAAGAATAGATCTGTGTGTAGTTTGTTTTATTCTGATAGATTTCGATTTTTGGTACATTTGGGAGTACAGGAAAAAGTTTCAAAAAGTTTGAAAAAGTTAGTTTTACGAATAACTTTAAACAACGGCCTCAGCTGAGGTTCCAAGGGGTTTTTTCCGTTTCTCTACATCCTAAAGAATAGATCTGTGTGTAGTTTGTTTTATTCTGATAGATTTCGATTTTTGGTACATTTGGGAGTACAGGAAAAAGTTTGAAAAAGTTTGAAAAAGTTAGTTTTACGAATAACTTGAGACAACGGCCTCAGCTGAGGTTCCGACGGGTTTTTTCCGTTTCTCTACATCCTAAAGAATAGATCTGTGTGTAGTTTGTTTTATTCTGATAAATTTCGATTTTTGGTACATTTGGGAGTACAGGAAAAAGTTTGAAAAAGTTTGAAAAAGTTTGAAAAAGTTAGTTTTACGAATAACTTTAAACAACGGCGTCCTCTGAGCTCAGGAGGGGTTTTTTCCGTTTCTCTACATCCTAAAGAATAGATCTGTGTGTAGTTTGTTTTATTCTGATGGATTTCGATTTTTGGTACATTTGGGAGTACAGGAAAAAGTTTGAAAAAGTTTGAAAAAGTTTGAAAAAGTTAGTTTTACGAATAACTTGAGACAACGGCCTCAGCTGAGGTTCCGACGGGTTTTTTCCGTTTCTCTACATCCTAAAGAATAGATCTGTGTGTAGTTTGTTTTATTCTGATAGATTTCGATTTTTGGTACATTTGGGAGTACAGGAAAAAGTTTCAAAAAGTTTGAAAAAGTTAGTTTTACGAATAACTTGAGACAACGGCCTCAGCTGAGGTTCCGACGGGTTTTTTCCGTTTCTCTACATCCTAAAGAATAGATCTGTGTGTAGTTTGTTTTATTCTGATAGATTTCGATTTTTGTTACATTTGGGAGTACAGGAAAAAGTTTGAAAAAGTTTGAAAAAGTTAGTTTTACGAATAACTTGAGACAACGGCGTCCTCTGAGCTCAGGAGGGGTTTTTTCCGTTTCTCTACCTCCTAAAGAATAGATCTATGCGTGTTTTGTTTTAATTTATTACATTTCGATTTTTGGTACATTTGGGAGTACAGAAAAAAGTTTGAAAAAGTTTGAAAAAGTTAGTTTTACGAATAACTTTAAACAACGGCGTCCTCTGAGCTCAGGAGGGGTTTTTTCCGTTTCTCTACATCCTAAAGGATAGATCTGTGTGTAGTTTCTTTTATTCTGATGGATTTCGATTTTTGGTACATTTGGGAGTACAGGAAAAAGTTTGAAAAAGTTTGAAAAAGTTAGTTTTACGAATAACTTTAAACAACGGCGTCCTCTGAGCTCAGGAGGGGTTTTTTCCGTTTCTCTACATCCTAAAGAATAGATCTGTGTGTAGTTTCTTTTATTCTGATGGATTTCGATTTTTGGTACATTTGGGAGTACAGGAAAAAGTTTGAAAAAGTTTGAAAAAGTTAGTTTTACGAATAACTTTAAACAACGGCGTCCTCTGAGCTCAGGAGGGGTTTTTTCCGTTTCTCTACATCCTAAAGGATAGATCTGTGTGTAGTTTCTTTTATTCTGATGGATTTCGATTTTTGGTACATTTGGGAGTACAGGAAAAAGTTTGAAAAAGTTTGAAAAAGTTAGTTTTACGAATAACTTTAAACAACGGCGTCCTCTGAGCTCAGGAGGGGTTTTTTCCGTTTCTCTACATCCTAAAGAATAGATCTGTGTGTAGTTTGTTTAATTCTGATAGATTTCGATTTTTGGTACATTTGGGAGTACAGGAAAAAGTTTGAAAAAGTTTGAAAAAGTTAGTTTTACGATTAACTTGAGACAACGGCCTCAGCTGAGGTTCCGACGGCTTTTTTCCGTTTCTCTACATCCTAAAGAATAGATCTCTGTGCATTTTGTTTTATTCTGATAGATTTCGATTTTTGGTACATTTGGAAGTACAGAAAAAAGTTTGAAAAAGTTTGAAAAAGTTAGTTTTACGAATAACTTTTTTTTTTTTGGTTAGAAAATCTATAAGAGTAAGGGCGAAATATAATATTTCTCAGTTAAATTTTTTCTTTATGTAAAGGATATTGATTATTAAAATAAATTACAGTGTTTCGGTAAATCAGAATCCTATATTTTTTCTTATCATTAATAAATATATTGGGTGAGTGCGGTCAACTACTGGGATTTCTCTATTCGTCAACACAAAGGCGGGAAATGAAAATGTAGACGCGTTGACTTCGGTCTGGCCACGTCATCCTTGAGAGGAGGAGGAGGAGGAGCGTAAGGCTGAGATGAGAATACAGCGTTGCCATTTTATATTAACCGTTGCCGTTGTTTTTATAAAAGAATTGAGAATTTGTGTGGATTTCCAATGAAGAATGAGATTTTTGTTTCTTTGAATGTGAGAAAATGTGAGATTTATATTGAGTGAAGTGTTTTTAGCATATTATTATTAACAGTAATCGGGTTTAAAATGTAATGTTGGTTATTATTTCCAATGAAGCGCAGCTGGCTGAGTTTTTAATGCAACGGTCATTTCTAGATAATCCTGATATAGCCTGGATAAAATTGGAGGACAAATTTTGGATTTTGTATTTGCTAGGGATGCGCCGAATATTCGGTAGGTATTTGATATTCAGTTTGTGTATTCGGTTCGAGTATGTCTATTTTTTGCCAGAACTAAAAGAAAACCTTCATATGAAAGTAATGGAAAATAATTAAATAGTTCATAAATAAAATATGGAATTAATCCAAGAAAATAAAGCAATTAAACTTCTCTTCAAAATATTTATTTCTTACAATAAACAGATAGCAATCAAATCATTACAAGGGTATCATTACAAAGTATAGTATTGCTAGTATAATTAGTAGAAGTATAAATATTGCCCCACACCAGTGTTTAAACTTGGAATGTTTTTATAAAGAAACGAATCAAGATGTGTAAAGTCTTCATGTTTGAAAAAAATGAACAACGGCGTCCTCTGAGCTCAGGAGGGGTTTTTTCCGTTTCTCTACATCCTAAAGAATAGATCTGTGTGTAGTTTCTTTTATTCTGATGGATTTCGATTTTTGGTACATTTGGGAGTACAGGAAAAAGTTTGAAAAAGTTTGAAAAAGTTAGTTTTACGAATAACTTGAGACAACGGCCTCAGCTGAGGTTCCGACGGGTTTTTTCCGTTTCTCTACATCCTAAAGAATAGATCTGTGTGTAGTTTGTTTTATTCTGATAGATTTCGATTTTTGGTACATTTGGGAGTACAGGAAAAAGTTTGAAAAAGTTTGAAAAAGTTTGAAAAAGTTAGTTTTACGAATAACTTTAAACAACGGCGTCCTCTGATGTTCCAAGGGGTTTTTTCCGTTTCTCTACATCCTAAAGAATAGATCTGTGTGTAGTTTGTTTTATTCTGATAGATTTCGATTTTTGGTACATTTGGGAGTACAGGAAAAAGTTTGAAAAAGTTTGAAAAAGTTAGTTTTACGAATAACTTGAGACAACGGCCTCAGCTGAGGTTCCGACGGGTTTTTTCCGTTTCTCTACATCCTAAAGAATAGATCTGTGTGTAGTTTGTTTTATTCTGATAGATTTCGATTTTTGGTACATTTGGGAGTACAGGAAAAAGTTTGAAAAAGTTTGAAAAAGTTAGTTTTACGAATAACTTGAGACAACGGCGTCCTCTGAGCTCAGGAGGGGTTTTTTCCGTTTCTCTACCTCCTAAAGAATAGATCTCTGTGCATTTTGTTTTATTCTGATGGATTTCGATTTTTGGTACATTTGGGAGTACAAGAAAAAGTTTGAAAAAGTTTGAAAAAGTTAGTTTTACGAATAACTTGAGAAAACGGCGTCCTCTGAGCTCAGGAGGGGTTTTTTCCGTTTCTCTACATCCTAAAGAATAGATCTGTGTGTAGTTTGTTTTATTCTGATAGATTTCGATTTTTGTTACATTTGGGAGTACAGGAAAAAGTTTCAAAAAGTTTGAAAAAGTTAGTTTTACGAATAACTTGAGACAACGGCGTCCTCTGAGCTCAGGAGGGGTTTTTTCCGTTTCTCTACCTCCTAAAGAATAGATCTATGCGTGTTTTGTTTTAATTTATTACATTTCGATTTTTGGTACATTTGGGAGTACAGAAAAAAGTTTGAAAAAGTTTGAAAAAGTTAGTTTTACGAATAACTTTAAACAACGGCGTCCTCTGAGCTCAGGAGGGGTTTTTTCCGTTTCTCTACATCCTAAAGAATAGATCTGTGTGTAGTTTGTTTAATTCTGATAGATTTCGATTTTTGGTACATTTGGGAGTACAGGAAAAAGTTTGAAAAAGTTTGAAAAAGTTAGTTTTACGATTAACTTGAGACAACGGCCTCAGCTGAGGTTCCGACGGCTTTTTTCCGTTTCTCTACATCCTAAAGAATAGATCTCTGTGCATTTTGTTTTATTCTGATGGATTTCGATTTTTGGTACATTTGGGAGTACAAGAAAAAGTTTGAAAAAGTTTGAAAAAGTTAGTTTTACGAATAACTTGAGACAACGGCGTCCTCTGAGCTCAGGAGGGGTTTTTTCCGTTTCTCTACATCCTAAAGAATAGATCTGTGTGTAGTTTGTTTTATTCTGATAGATTTCGATTTTTGGTACATTTGGGAGTACAGGAAAAAGTTTGAAAAAGTTTGAAAAAGTTAGTTTTACGAATAACTTGAGACAACGGCGTCCTCTGAGCTCAGGAGGGGTTTTTTCCGTTTCTCTACATCCTAAAGAATAGATCTGTGTGTAGTTTGTTTTATTCTGATAGATTTCGATTTTTGGTACATTTGGGAGTACAGGAAAAAGTTTGAAAAAGTTTGAAAAAGTTAGTTTTACGAATAACTTGAGACAACGGCGTCCTCTGAGCTCAGGAGGGGTTTTTTCCGTTTCTCTACATCCTAAAGAATAGATCTGTGTGTAGTTTGTTTAATTCTGATAGATTTCGATTTTTGGTACATTTGGGAGTACAGGAAAAAGTTTGAAAAAGTTTGAAAAAGTTAGTTTTACGATTAACTTGAGACAACGGCCTCAGCTGAGGTTCCGACGGCTTTTTTCCGTTTCTCTACATCCTAAAGAATAGATCTCTGTGCATTTTGTTTTATTCTGATGGATTTCGATTTTTGGTACATTTGGGAGTACAAGAAAAAGTTTGAAAAAGTTCGAAAAAGTTAGTTTTACGAATAACTTTAAACAACGGCGTCCTCTGAGCTCAGGAGGGGTTTTTTCCGTTTCTCTACATCCTAAAGAATAGATCTGTGTGTAGTTTGTTTTATTCTGATAAATTTCGATTTTTGGTACATTTGGGAGTACAGGAAAAAGTTTGAAAAAGTTTGAAAAAGTTTGAAAAAGTTAGTTTTACGAATAACTTTAAACAACGGCGTCCTCTGATGTTCCAAGGGGTTTTTTCCGTTTCTCTACATCCTAAAGAATAGATCTGTGTGTAGTTTGTTTTATTCTGATAGATTTCGATTTTTGGTACATTTGGGAGTACAGGAAAAAGTTTGAAAAAGTTTGAAAAAGTTAGTTTTACGAATAACTTGAGACAACGGCCTCAGCTGAGGTTCCGACGGGTTTTTTCCGTTTCTCTACATCCTAAAGAATAGATCTGTGTGTAGTTTGTTTTATTCTGATAAATTTCGATTTTTGGTACATTTGGGAGTACAGGAAAAAGTTTGAAAAAGTTTGAAAAAGTTTGAAAAAGTTAGTTTTACGAATAACTTTAAACAACGGCGTCCTCTGAGCTCAGGAGGGGTTTTTTCCGTTTCTCTACATCCTAAAGAATAGATCTGTGTGTAGTTTGTTTTATTCTGATAGATTTCGATTTTTGGTACATTTGGGAGTACAGGAAAAAGTTTGAAAAAGTTTGAAAAAGTTAGTTTTACGAATAACTTGAGACAACGGCCTCAGCTGAGGTTCCGACGGGTTTTTTCCGTTTCTCTACATCCTAAAGAATAGATCTGTGTGTAGTTTGTTTTATTCTGATAGATTTCGATTTTTGGTACATTTGGGAGTACAGGAAAAAGTTTGAAAAAGTTTGAAAAAGTTAGTTTTACGAATAACTTGAGACAACGGCGTCCTCTGAGCTCAGGAGGGGTTTTTTCCGTTTCTCTACATCCTAAAGAATAGATCTGTGTGTAGTTTGTTTAATTCTGATAGATTTCGATTTTTGGTACATTTGGGAGTACAGGAAAAAGTTTGAAAAAGTTTGAAAAAGTTAGTTTTACGATTAACTTGAGACAACGGCCTCAGCTGAGGTTCCGACGGCTTTTTTCCGTTTCTCTACATCCTAAAGAATAGATCTCTGTGCATTTTGTTTTATTCTGATGGATTTCGATTTTTGGTACATTTGGGAGTACAAGAAAAAGTTTGAAAAAGTTTGAAAAAGTTAGTTTTACGAATAACTTTAAACAACGGCGTCCTCTGAGCTCAGGAGGGGTTTTTTCCGTTTCTCTACATCCTAAAGAATAGATCTGTGTGTAGTTTGTTTTATTCTGATAAATTTCGATTTTTGGTACATTTGGGAGTACAGGAAAAAGTTTGAAAAAGTTTGAAAAAGTTTGAAAAAGTTAGTTTTACGAATAACTTTAAACAACGGCGTCCTCTGATGTTCCAAGGGGTTTTTTCCGTTTCTCTACATCCTAAAGAATAGATCTGTGTGTAGTTTGTTTTATTCTGATAGATTTCGATTTTTGGTACATTTGGGAGTACAGGAAAAAGTTTGAAAAAGTTTGAAAAAGTTAGTTTTACGAATAACTTGAGACAACGGCCTCAGCTGAGGTTCCGACGGGTTTTTTCCGTTTCTCTACATCCTAAAGAATAGATCTGTGTGTAGTTTGTTTTATTCTGATAAATTTCGATTTTTGGTACATTTGGGAGTACAGGAAAAAGTTTGAAAAAGTTTGAAAAAGTTTGAAAAAGTTAGTTTTACGAATAACTTTAAACAACGGCGTCCTCTGAGCTCAGGAGGGGTTTTTTCCGTTTCTCTACATCCTAAAGAATAGATCTGTGTGTAGTTTGTTTAATTCTGATAGATTTCGATTTTTGGTACATTTGGGAGTACAGGAAAAAGTTTGAAAAAGTTTGAAAAAGTTAGTTTTACGATTAACTTGAGACAACGGCCTCAGCTGAGGTTCCGACGGCTTTTTTCCGTTTCTCTACATCCTAAAGAATAGATCTCTGTGCATTTTGTTTTATTCTGATGGATTTCGATTTTTGGTACATTTGGGAGTACAAGAAAAAGTTTGAAAAAGTTTGAAAAAGTTAGTTTTACGAATAACTTGAGACAACGGCGTCCTCTGAGCTCAGGAGGGGTTTTTTCCGTTTCTCTACATCCTAAAGAATAGATCTGTGTGTAGTTTGTTTTATTCTGATAGATTTCGATTTTTGGTACATTTGGGAGTACAGGAAAAAGTTTGAAAAAGTTTGAAAAAGTTTGAAAAAGTTAGTTTTACGAATAACTTTAAACAACGGCGTCCTCTGATGTTCCAAGGGGTTTTTTCCGTTTCTCTACATCCTAAAGAATAGATCTGTGTGTAGTTTGTTTTATTCTGATAGATTTCGATTTTTGGTACATTTGGGAGTACAGGAAAAAGTTTGAAAAAGTTTGAAAAAGTTAGTTTTACGAATAACTTGAGACAACGGCCTCAGCTGAGGTTCCGACGGGTTTTTTCCGTTTCTCTACATCCTAAAGAATAGATCTGTGTGTAGTTTGTTTTATTCTGATAGATTTCGATTTTTGGTACATTTGGGAGTACAGGAAAAAGTTTGAAAAAGTTTGAAAAAGTTAGTTTTACGAATAACTTGAGACAACGGCGTCCTCTGAGCTCAGGAGGGGTTTTTTCCGTTTCTCTACCTCCTAAAGAATAGATCTCTGTGCATTTTGTTTTATTCTGATGGATTTCGATTTTTGGTACATTTGGGAGTACAAGAAAAAGTTTGAAAAAGTTTGAAAAAGTTAGTTTTACGAATAACTTGAGAAAACGGCGTCCTCTGAGCTCAGGAGGGGTTTTTTCCGTTTCTCTACATCCTAAAGAATAGATCTGTGTGTAGTTTGTTTTATTCTGATAGATTTCGATTTTTGTTACATTTGGGAGTACAGGAAAAAGTTTCAAAAAGTTTGAAAAAGTTAGTTTTACGAATAACTTGAGACAACGGCGTCCTCTGAGCTCAGGAGGGGTTTTTTCCGTTTCTCTACCTCCTAAAGAATAGATCTGTGCGTAGTTTCGTTTTAATTCTGATGGCATTTCGATTTTTGGTACATTTGGGAGTACAGGAAAAAGTTTGAAAAAGTTTGAAAAAGTTAGTTTTACGAATAACTTGAGACAACGGCCTCCGCTGAGGCTCCGGACGGGTTTTTTCCGTTTCTCTACATCCTAAAGAATAGATCTGTGTGTAGTTTCTTTTATTCTGATAGATTTCGATTTTTGGTACATTTGGGAGTACAGGAAAAAGTTTGAAAAAGTTTGAAAAAGTTAGTTTTACGATTAACTTGAGACAACGGCCTCAGCTGAGGTTCCGACGGCTTTTTTCCGTTTCTCTACATCCTAAAGAATAGATCTCTGTGCAGTTTGTTTTATTCTGATGGATTTCGATTTTTGGTACATTTGGGAGTACAGGAAAAAGTTTGAAAAAGTTTGAAAAAGTTAGTTTTACGAATAACTTGAGACAACGGCCTCCGCTGAGGCTCCGGACGGGTTTTTTCCGTTTCTCTACATCCTAAAGAATAGATCTGTGTGTAGTTTGTTTTATTCTGATAGATTTCGATTTTTGGTACATTTGGGAGTACAGGAAAAAGTTTGAAAAAGTTTGAAAAAGTTAGTTTTACGAATAACTTGAGACAACGGCGTCCTCTGAGCTCAGGAGGGGTTTTTTCCGTTTCTCTACATCCTAAAGAATAGATCTGTGTGTAGTTTGTTTTATTCTGATAGATTTCGATTTTTGGTACATTTGGGAGTACAGGAAAAAGTTTGAAAAAGTTTGAAAAAGTTAGTTTTACGAATAACTTGAGACAACGGCGTCCTCTGAGCTCAGGAGGGGTTTTTTCCGTTTCTCTACATCCTAAAGAATAGATCTGTGTGTAGTTTGTTTAATTCTGATAGATTTCGATTTTTGGTACATTTGGGAGTACAGGAAAAAGTTTGAAAAAGTTTGAAAAAGTTAGTTTTACGATTAACTTGAGACAACGGCCTCAGCTGAGGTTCCGACGGCTTTTTTCCGTTTCTCTACATCCTAAAGAATAGATCTCTGTGCATTTTGTTTTATTCTGATGGATTTCGATTTTTGGTACATTTGGGAGTACAAGAAAAAGTTTGAAAAAGTTCGAAAAAGTTAGTTTTACGAATAACTTGAGACAACGGCGTCCTCTGAGCTCAGGAGGGGTTTTTTCCGTTTCTCTACATCCTAAAGAATAGATCTGTGTGTAGTTTGTTTTATTCTGATAAATTTCGATTTTTGGTACATTTGGGAGTACAGGAAAAAGTTTGAAAAAGTTTGAAAAAGTTTGAAAAAGTTAGTTTTACGAATAACTTTAAACAACGGCGTCCTCTGATGTTCCAAGGGGTTTTTTCCGTTTCTCTACATCCTAAAGAATAGATCTGTGTGTAGTTTGTTTTATTCTGATAGATTTCGATTTTTGGTACATTTGGGAGTACAGGAAAAAGTTTGAAAAAGTTTGAAAAAGTTAGTTTTACGAATAACTTGAGACAACGGCCTCAGCTGAGGTTCCGACGGGTTTTTTCCGTTTCTCTACATCCTAAAGAATAGATCTGTGTGTAGTTTGTTTTATTCTGATAAATTTCGATTTTTGGTACATTTGGGAGTACAGGAAAAAGTTTGAAAAAGTTTGAAAAAGTTTGAAAAAGTTAGTTTTACGAATAACTTTAAACAACGGCGTCCTCTGAGCTCAGGAGGGGTTTTTTCCGTTTCTCTACATCCTAAAGAATAGATCTGTGTGTAGTTTGTTTTATTCTGATAGATTTCGATTTTTGGTACATTTGGGAGTACAGGAAAAAGTTTGAAAAAGTTTGAAAAAGTTAGTTTTACGAATAACTTGAGACAACGGCCTCCGCTGAGGCTCCGGACGGGTTTTTTCCGTTTCTCTACATCCTAAAGAATAGATCTGTGTGTAGTTTGTTTTATTCTGATAGATTTCGATTTTTGGTACATTTGGGAGTACAGGAAAAAGTTTGAAAAAGTTTGAAAAAGTTAGTTTTACGAATAACTTGAGACAACGGCGTCCTCTGAGCTCAGGAGGGGTTTTTTCCGTTTCTCTACATCCTAAAGAATAGATCTGTGTGTAGTTTGTTTAATTCTGATAGATTTCGATTTTTGGTACATTTGGGAGTACAGGAAAAAGTTTGAAAAAGTTTGAAAAAGTTAGTTTTACGATTAACTTGAGACAACGGCCTCAGCTGAGGTTCCGACGGCTTTTTTCCGTTTCTCTACATCCTAAAGAATAGATCTCTGTGCATTTTGTTTTATTCTGATGGATTTCGATTTTTGGTACATTTGGGAGTACAAGAAAAAGTTTGAAAAAGTTTGAAAAAGTTAGTTTTACGAATAACTTTAAACAACGGCGTCCTCTGAGCTCAGGAGGGGTTTTTTCCGTTTCTCTACATCCTAAAGAATAGATCTGTGTGTAGTTTGTTTTATTCTGATAAATTTCGATTTTTGGTACATTTGGGAGTACAGGAAAAAGTTTGAAAAAGTTTGAAAAAGTTTGAAAAAGTTAGTTTTACGAATAACTTTAAACAACGGCGTCCTCTGATGTTCCAAGGGGTTTTTTCCGTTTCTCTACATCCTAAAGAATAGATCTGTGTGTAGTTTGTTTTATTCTGATAGATTTCGATTTTTGGTACATTTGGGAGTACAGGAAAAAGTTTGAAAAAGTTTGAAAAAGTTAGTTTTACGAATAACTTGAGACAACGGCCTCAGCTGAGGTTCCGACGGGTTTTTTCCGTTTCTCTACATCCTAAAGAATAGATCTGTGTGTAGTTTGTTTTATTCTGATAAATTTCGATTTTTGGTACATTTGGGAGTACAGGAAAAAGTTTGAAAAAGTTTGAAAAAGTTTGAAAAAGTTAGTTTTACGAATAACTTTAAACAACGGCGTCCTCTGAGCTCAGGAGGGGTTTTTTCCGTTTCTCTACATCCTAAAGAATAGATCTGTGTGTAGTTTGTTTTATTCTGATAGATTTCGATTTTTGGTACATTTGGGAGTACAGGAAAAAGTTTGAAAAAGTTTGAAAAAGTTAGTTTTACGAATAACTTGAGACAACGGCCTCAGCTGAGGTTCCGACGGGTTTTTTCCGTTTCTCTACATCCTAAAGAATAGATCTGTGTGTAGTTTGTTTTATTCTGATAGATTTCGATTTTTGGTACATTTGAGAGTACAGGAAAAAGTTTCAAAAAGTTTGAAAAAGTTATTTTTACAAATAACTTTAAACAACGGCCTCAGCTGAGGTTCCGACGGCTTTTTTCCGTTTCTCTACATCCTAAAGAATTGATCTATGCGTGTTTTGTTTTAATTTATTACATTTCGATTTTTGGTACATTTGGGAGTACAGGAAAAAGTTTGAAAAAGTTTGAAAAAGTTAGTTTTACGAATAACTTGAGACAACGGCGTCCTCTGAGCTCAGGAGGGGTTTTTTCCGTTTCTCTACCTCCTAAAGAATAGATCTATGCGTGTTTTGTTTTAATTTATTACATTTCGATTTTTGGTACATTTGGGAGTACAGGAAAAAGTTTGAAAAAGTTTGAAAAAGTTTGAAAAAGTTAGTTTTACGAATAACTTTAAACAACGGCGTCCTCTGAGCTCAGGAGGGGTTTTTTCCGTTTCTCTACATCCTAAAGAATAGATCTGTGTGTAGTTTGTTTTATTCTGATAGATTTCGATTTTTGGTACATTTGGGAGTACAGGAAAAAGTTTGAAAAAGTTTGAAAAAGTTAGTTTTACGAATAACTTGAGACAACGGCCTCAGCTGAGGTTCCGACGGGTTTTTTCCGTTTCTCTACATCCTAAAGAATAGATCTGTGTGTAGTTTGTTTTATTCTGATAGATTTCGATTTTTGGTACATTTGAGAGTACAGGAAAAAGTTTCAAAAAGTTTGAAAAAGTTATTTTTACAAATAACTTTAAACAACGGCCTCAGCTGAGGTTCCGACGGCTTTTTTCCGTTTCTCTACCTCCTAAAGAATAGATCTATGCGTGTTTTGTTTTAATTTATTACATTTCGATTTTTGGTACATTTGGGAGTACAGGAAAAAGTTTGAAAAAGTTTGAAAAAGTTAGTTTTACGAATAACTTTAAACAACGGCGTCCTCTGAGCTCAGGAGGGGTTTTTTCCGTTTCTCTACATCCTAAAGAATAGATCTGTGTGTAGTTTGTTTAATTCTGATAGATTTCGATTTTTGGTACATTTGGGAGTACAGGAAAAAGTTTGAAAAAGTTTGAAAAAGTTAGTTTTACGATTAACTTGAGACAACGGCCTCAGCTGAGGTTCCGACGGCTTTTTTCCGTTTCTCTACATCCTAAAGAATAGATCTCTGTGCATTTTGTTTTATTCTGATGGATTTCGATTTTTGGTACATTTGGGAGTACAAGAAAAAGTTTGAAAAAGTTTGAAAAAGTTAGTTTTACGAATAACTTGAGACAACGGCGTCCTCTGAGCTCAGGAGGGGTTTTTTCCGTTTCTCTACATCCTAAAGAATAGATCTGTGTGTAGTTTGTTTTATTCTGATAGATTTCGATTTTTGGTACATTTGGGAGTACAGGAAAAAGTTTCAAAAAGTTTGAAAAAGTTAGTTTTACGAATAACTTTAAACAACGGCGTCCTCTGAGCTCAGGAGGGGTTTTGTCCGTTTCTCTACATCCTAAAGAATAGGTCTCTGTGCATTTTGTTTTATTCTGATGGATTTCGATTTTTGGTACATTTGGGAGTACAAGAAAAAGTTTGAAAAAATTTGAAAAAGTTAGTTTTACGAATAACTTTAAACAACGGCCTCAGCTGAGGTTCCGACGGGTTTTTTTCCGTTTCTCTACATCCTAAAGAATAGATCTGTGTGTAGTTTGTTTTATTCTGATAGATTTCGATTTTTGGTACATTTGGGAGTACAGGAAAAAGTTTCAAAAAGTTTGAAAAAGTTTGAAAAAGTTTGTTTACGAATAACTTTAAACAACGGCCTCAGCTGAGGTTCCGACGGCTTTTTTCCGTTTCTCTACATCCTAAAGAATTGATCTATGCGTGTTTTGTTTTAATTTATTACATTTCGATTTTTGGTACATTTGGGAGTACAGAAAAAAGTTTGAAAAAGTTTGAAAAAGTTTGAAAAAGTTAGTTTTACGAATAACTTTAAACAACGGCGTCCTCTGAGCTCAGGAGGGGTTTTTTCCGTTTCTCTACATCCTAAAGAATAGATCTGTGTGTAGTTTGTTTTATTCTGATGAATTTCGATTTTTGGTACATTTGGGAGTACAGGAAAAAGTTTGAAAAAGTTTGAAAAAGTTAGTTTACGAATAACTTTAAACAACGGCCTCAGCTGAGGTTCCGACGGCTTTTTTCCGTTTCTCTACATTCTAAAGAATAGATCTGTGTGTAGTTTGTTTTATTCTGATAGATTTGAATTTTTGGTACATTTGGGAGTACAGGAAAAAGTTTGAAAAAGTTTGAAAAAGTTAGTTTTACGAATAACTTTAAACAACGGCCTCAGCTGAGGTTCCGACGGGTTTTTTCCGTTTCTCTACATCCTAAAGAATAGATCTGTGTGTAGTTTGTTTTATTCTGATAGATTTCGATTTTTGGTACATTTGGGAGTACAGGAAAAAGTTTCAAAAAGTTTGAAAAAGTTAGTTTTACGAATAACTTTAAACAACGGCCTCAGCTGAGGTTCCAAGGGGTTTTTTCCGTTTCTCTACATCCTAAAGAATAGATCTGTGTGTAGTTTGTTTTATTCTGATAGATTTCGATTTTTGGTACATTTGGGAGTACAGGAAAAAGTTTGAAAAAGTTTGAAAAAGTTAGTTTTACGAATAACTTGAGACAACGGCCTCAGCTGAGGTTCCGACGGGTTTTTTCCGTTTCTCTACATCCTAAAGAATAGATCTGTGTGTAGTTTGTTTTATTCTGATAAATTTCGATTTTTGGTACATTTGGGAGTACAGGAAAAAGTTTGAAAAAGTTTGAAAAAGTTTGAAAAAGTTAGTTTTACGAATAACTTTAAACAACGGCGTCCTCTGAGCTCAGGAGGGGTTTTTTCCGTTTCTCTACATCCTAAAGAATAGATCTGTGTGTAGTTTGTTTTATTCTGATGGATTTCGATTTTTGGTACATTTGGGAGTACAGGAAAAAGTTTGAAAAAGTTTGAAAAAGTTTGAAAAAGTTAGTTTTACGAATAACTTGAGACAACGGCCTCAGCTGAGGTTCCGACGGGTTTTTTCCGTTTCTCTACATCCTAAAGAATAGATCTGTGTGTAGTTTGTTTTATTCTGATAGATTTCGATTTTTGGTACATTTGGGAGTACAGGAAAAAGTTTCAAAAAGTTTGAAAAAGTTAGTTTTACGAATAACTTGAGACAACGGCCTCAGC
Organism: Brueelia nebulosa; assembly: GCA_028293925.1. NCBI lineage: Eukaryota > Metazoa > Arthropoda > Insecta > Psocodea > Philopteridae > Brueelia > Brueelia nebulosa. The sequence goes on from JAQIBA010000080.1 coordinate 197,052, forward strand.
TGAGGTTCCGACGGGTTTTTTCCGTTTCTCTACATCCTAAAGAATAGATCTGTGTGTAGTTTGTTTTATTCTGATAGATTTCGATTTTTGTTACATTTGGGAGTACAGGAAAAAGTTTGAAAAAGTTTGAAAAAGTTAGTTTTACGAATAACTTGAGACAACGGCGTCCTCTGAGCTCAGGAGGGGTTTTTTCCGTTTCTCTACCTCCTAAAGAATAGATCTATGCGTGTTTTGTTTTAATTTATTACATTTCGATTTTTGGTACATTTGGGAGTACAGAAAAAAGTTTGAAAAAGTTTGAAAAAGTTAGTTTTACGAATAACTTTAAACAACGGCGTCCTCTGAGCTCAGGAGGGGTTTTTTCCGTTTCTCTACATCCTAAAGGATAGATCTGTGTGTAGTTTCTTTTATTCTGATGGATTTCGATTTTTGGTACATTTGGGAGTACAGGAAAAAGTTTGAAAAAGTTTGAAAAAGTTAGTTTTACGAATAACTTTAAACAACGGCGTCCTCTGAGCTCAGGAGGGGTTTTTTCCGTTTCTCTACATCCTAAAGAATAGATCTGTGTGTAGTTTCTTTTATTCTGATGGATTTCGATTTTTGGTACATTTGGGAGTACAGGAAAAAGTTTGAAAAAGTTTGAAAAAGTTAGTTTTACGAATAACTTTAAACAACGGCGTCCTCTGAGCTCAGGAGGGGTTTTTTCCGTTTCTCTACATCCTAAAGGATAGATCTGTGTGTAGTTTCTTTTATTCTGATGGATTTCGATTTTTGGTACATTTGGGAGTACAGGAAAAAGTTTGAAAAAGTTTGAAAAAGTTAGTTTTACGAATAACTTTAAACAACGGCGTCCTCTGAGCTCAGGAGGGGTTTTTTCCGTTTCTCTACATCCTAAAGAATAGATCTGTGTGTAGTTTGTTTAATTCTGATAGATTTCGATTTTTGGTACATTTGGGAGTACAGGAAAAAGTTTGAAAAAGTTTGAAAAAGTTAGTTTTACGATTAACTTGAGACAACGGCCTCAGCTGAGGTTCCGACGGCTTTTTTCCGTTTCTCTACATCCTAAAGAATAGATCTCTGTGCATTTTGTTTTATTCTGATAGATTTCGATTTTTGGTACATTTGGAAGTACAGAAAAAAGTTTGAAAAAGTTTGAAAAAGTTAGTTTTACGAATAACTTTTTTTTTTTTGGTTAGAAAATCTATAAGAGTAAGGGCGAAATATAATATTTCTCAGTTAAATTTTTTCTTTATGTAAAGGATATTGATTATTAAAATAAATTACAGTGTTTCGGTAAATCAGAATCCTATATTTTTTCTTATCATTAATAAATATATTGGGTGAGTGCGGTCAACTACTGGGATTTCTCTATTCGTCAACACAAAGGCGGGAAATGAAAATGTAGACGCGTTGACTTCGGTCTGGCCACGTCATCCTTGAGAGGAGGAGGAGGAGGAGCGTAAGGCTGAGATGAGAATACAGCGTTGCCATTTTATATTAACCGTTGCCGTTGTTTTTATAAAAGAATTGAGAATTTGTGTGGATTTCCAATGAAGAATGAGATTTTTGTTTCTTTGAATGTGAGAAAATGTGAGATTTATATTGAGTGAAGTGTTTTTAGCATATTATTATTAACAGTAATCGGGTTTAAAATGTAATGTTGGTTATTATTTCCAATGAAGCGCAGCTGGCTGAGTTTTTAATGCAACGGTCATTTCTAGATAATCCTGATATAGCCTGGATAAAATTGGAGGACAAATTTTGGATTTTGTATTTGCTAGGGATGCGCCGAATATTCGGTAGGTATTTGATATTCAGTTTGTGTATTCGGTTCGAGTATGTCTATTTTTTGCCAGAACTAAAAGAAAACCTTCATATGAAAGTAATGGAAAATAATTAAATAGTTCATAAATAAAATATGGAATTAATCCAAGAAAATAAAGCAATTAAACTTCTCTTCAAAATATTTATTTCTTACAATAAACAGATAGCAATCAAATCATTACAAGGGTATCATTACAAAGTATAGTATTGCTAGTATAATTAGTAGAAGTATAAATATTGCCCCACACCAGTGTTTAAACTTGGAATGTTTTTATAAAGAAACGAATCAAGATGTGTAAAGTCTTCATGTTTGAAAAAAATGAACAACGGCGTCCTCTGAGCTCAGGAGGGGTTTTTTCCGTTTCTCTACATCCTAAAGAATAGATCTGTGTGTAGTTTCTTTTATTCTGATGGATTTCGATTTTTGGTACATTTGGGAGTACAGGAAAAAGTTTGAAAAAGTTTGAAAAAGTTAGTTTTACGAATAACTTGAGACAACGGCCTCAGCTGAGGTTCCGACGGGTTTTTTCCGTTTCTCTACATCCTAAAGAATAGATCTGTGTGTAGTTTGTTTTATTCTGATAGATTTCGATTTTTGGTACATTTGGGAGTACAGGAAAAAGTTTGAAAAAGTTTGAAAAAGTTTGAAAAAGTTAGTTTTACGAATAACTTTAAACAACGGCGTCCTCTGATGTTCCAAGGGGTTTTTTCCGTTTCTCTACATCCTAAAGAATAGATCTGTGTGTAGTTTGTTTTATTCTGATAGATTTCGATTTTTGGTACATTTGGGAGTACAGGAAAAAGTTTGAAAAAGTTTGAAAAAGTTAGTTTTACGAATAACTTGAGACAACGGCCTCAGCTGAGGTTCCGACGGGTTTTTTCCGTTTCTCTACATCCTAAAGAATAGATCTGTGTGTAGTTTGTTTTATTCTGATAGATTTCGATTTTTGGTACATTTGGGAGTACAGGAAAAAGTTTGAAAAAGTTTGAAAAAGTTAGTTTTACGAATAACTTTAAACAACGGCGTCCTCTGAGCTCAGGAGGGGTTTTTTCCGTTTCTCTACATCCTAAAGAATAGATCTGTGTGTAGTTTGTTTAATTCTGATAGATTTCGATTTTTGGTACATTTGGGAGTACAGGAAAAAGTTTGAAAAAGTTTGAAAAAGTTAGTTTTACGATTAACTTGAGACAACGGCCTCAGCTGAGGTTCCGACGGCTTTTTTCCGTTTCTCTACATCCTAAAGAATAGATCTCTGTGCATTTTGTTTTATTCTGATGGATTTCGATTTTTGGTACATTTGGGAGTACAAGAAAAAGTTTGAAAAAGTTTGAAAAAGTTAGTTTTACGAATAACTTGAGACAACGGCGTCCTCTGAGCTCAGGAGGGGTTTTTTCCGTTTCTCTACATCCTAAAGAATAGATCTGTGTGTAGTTTGTTTTATTCTGATAGATTTCGATTTTTGGTACATTTGGGAGTACAGGAAAAAGTTTGAAAAAGTTTGAAAAAGTTAGTTTTACGAATAACTTGAGACAACGGCCTCAGCTGAGGTTCCGACGGGTTTTTTCCGTTTCTCTACATCCTAAAGAATAGATCTGTGTGTAGTTTGTTTTATTCTGATAGATTTCGATTTTTGGTACATTTGGGAGTACAGGAAAAAGTTTGAAAAAGTTTGAAAAAGTTAGTTTTACGAATAACTTTAAACAACGGCGTCCTCTGAGCTCAGGAGGGGTTTTTTCCGTTTCTCTACATCCTAAAGAATAGATCTGTGTGTAGTTTGTTTAATTCTGATAGATTTCGATTTTTGGTACATTTGGGAGTACAGGAAAAAGTTTGAAAAAGTTTGAAAAAGTTAGTTTTACGATTAACTTGAGACAACGGCCTCAGCTGAGGTTCCGACGGCTTTTTTCCGTTTCTCTACATCCTAAAGAATAGATCTCTGTGCATTTTGTTTTATTCTGATGGATTTCGATTTTTGGTACATTTGGGAGTACAAGAAAAAGTTTGAAAAAGTTTGAAAAAGTTAGTTTTACGAATAACTTGAGACAACGGCGTCCTCTGAGCTCAGGAGGGGTTTTTTCCGTTTCTCTACATCCTAAAGAATAGATCTGTGTGTAGTTTGTTTTATTCTGATAGATTTCGATTTTTGGTACATTTGGGAGTACAGGAAAAAGTTTCAAAAAGTTTGAAAAAGTTAGTTTTACGAATAACTTTAAACAACGGCGTCCTCTGAGCTCAGGAGGGGTTTTGTCCGTTTCTCTACATCCTAAAGAATAGGTCTCTGTGCATTTTGTTTTATTCTGATGGATTTCGATTTTTGGTACATTTGGGAGTACAAGAAAAAGTTTGAAAAAATTTGAAAAAGTTAGTTTTACGAATAACTTTAAACAACGGCCTCAGCTGAGGTTCCGACGGCTTTTTTCCGTTTCTCTACATCCTAAAGAATAGATCTGTGTGTAGTTTGTTTTATTCTGATAGATTTCGATTTTTGGTACATTTGGGAGTACAGGAAAAAGTTTGAAAAAGTTTGAAAAAGTTAGTTTTACGAATAACTTTAAACAACGGCGTCCTCTGAGCTCAGGAGGGGTTTTTTCCGTTTCTCTACATCCTAAAGAATAGATCTGTGTGTAGTTTGTTTAATTCTGATAGATTTCGATTTTTGGTACATTTGGGAGTACAGGAAAAAGTTTGAAAAAGTTTGAAAAAGTTAGTTTTACGATTAACTTGAGACAACGGCCTCAGCTGAGGTTCCGACGGCTTTTTTCCGTTTCTCTACATCCTAAAGAATAGATCTCTGTGCATTTTGTTTTATTCTGATGGATTTCGATTTTTGGTACATTTGGGAGTACAAGAAAAAGTTTGAAAAAGTTCGAAAAAGTTAGTTTTACGAATAACTTTAAACAACGGCGTCCTCTGAGCTCAGGAGGGGTTTTTTCCGTTTCTCTACATCCTAAAGAATAGATCTGTGTGTAGTTTGTTTTATTCTGATAAATTTCGATTTTTGGTACATTTGGGAGTACAGGAAAAAGTTTGAAAAAGTTTGAAAAAGTTTGAAAAAGTTAGTTTTACGAATAACTTTAAACAACGGCGTCCTCTGATGTTCCAAGGGGTTTTTTCCGTTTCTCTACATCCTAAAGAATAGATCTGTGTGTAGTTTGTTTTATTCTGATAGATTTCGATTTTTGGTACATTTGGGAGTACAGGAAAAAGTTTGAAAAAGTTTGAAAAAGTTAGTTTTACGAATAACTTGAGACAACGGCCTCAGCTGAGGTTCCGACGGGTTTTTTCCGTTTCTCTACATCCTAAAGAATAGATCTGTGTGTAGTTTGTTTTATTCTGATAAATTTCGATTTTTGGTACATTTGGGAGTACAGGAAAAAGTTTGAAAAAGTTTGAAAAAGTTTGAAAAAGTTAGTTTTACGAATAACTTTAAACAACGGCGTCCTCTGAGCTCAGGAGGGGTTTTTTCCGTTTCTCTACATCCTAAAGAATAGATCTGTGTGTAGTTTGTTTTATTCTGATAGATTTCGATTTTTGGTACATTTGGGAGTACAGGAAAAAGTTTGAAAAAGTTTGAAAAAGTTAGTTTTACGAATAACTTGAGACAACGGCCTCAGCTGAGGTTCCGACGGGTTTTTTCCGTTTCTCTACATCCTAAAGAATAGATCTGTGTGTAGTTTGTTTTATTCTGATAGATTTCGATTTTTGGTACATTTGGGAGTACAGGAAAAAGTTTGAAAAAGTTTGAAAAAGTTAGTTTTACGAATAACTTGAGACAACGGCGTCCTCTGAGCTCAGGAGGGGTTTTTTCCGTTTCTCTACATCCTAAAGAATAGATCTGTGTGTAGTTTGTTTAATTCTGATAGATTTCGATTTTTGGTACATTTGGGAGTACAGGAAAAAGTTTGAAAAAGTTTGAAAAAGTTAGTTTTACGATTAACTTGAGACAACGGCCTCAGCTGAGGTTCCGACGGCTTTTTTCCGTTTCTCTACATCCTAAAGAATAGATCTCTGTGCATTTTGTTTTATTCTGATGGATTTCGATTTTTGGTACATTTGGGAGTACAAGAAAAAGTTTGAAAAAGTTTGAAAAAGTTAGTTTTACGAATAACTTTAAACAACGGCGTCCTCTGAGCTCAGGAGGGGTTTTTTCCGTTTCTCTACATCCTAAAGAATAGATCTGTGTGTAGTTTGTTTTATTCTGATAAATTTCGATTTTTGGTACATTTGGGAGTACAGGAAAAAGTTTGAAAAAGTTTGAAAAAGTTTGAAAAAGTTAGTTTTACGAATAACTTTAAACAACGGCGTCCTCTGATGTTCCAAGGGGTTTTTTCCGTTTCTCTACATCCTAAAGAATAGATCTGTGTGTAGTTTGTTTTATTCTGATAGATTTCGATTTTTGGTACATTTGGGAGTACAGGAAAAAGTTTGAAAAAGTTTGAAAAAGTTAGTTTTACGAATAACTTGAGACAACGGCCTCAGCTGAGGTTCCGACGGGTTTTTTCCGTTTCTCTACATCCTAAAGAATAGATCTGTGTGTAGTTTGTTTTATTCTGATAAATTTCGATTTTTGGTACATTTGGGAGTACAGGAAAAAGTTTGAAAAAGTTTGAAAAAGTTTGAAAAAGTTAGTTTTACGAATAACTTTAAACAACGGCGTCCTCTGAGCTCAGGAGGGGTTTTTTCCGTTTCTCTACATCCTAAAGAATAGATCTGTGTGTAGTTTGTTTTATTCTGATAGATTTCGATTTTTGGTACATTTGGGAGTACAGGAAAAAGTTTGAAAAAGTTTGAAAAAGTTAGTTTTACGAATAACTTGAGACAACGGCCTCAGCTGAGGTTCCGACGGGTTTTTTCCGTTTCTCTACATCCTAAAGAATAGATCTGTGTGTAGTTTGTTTTATTCTGATAGATTTCGATTTTTGGTACATTTGAGAGTACAGGAAAAAGTTTCAAAAAGTTTGAAAAAGTTATTTTTACAAATAACTTTAAACAACGGCCTCAGCTGAGGTTCCGACGGCTTTTTTCCGTTTCTCTACATCCTAAAGAATTGATCTATGCGTGTTTTGTTTTAATTTATTACATTTCGATTTTTGGTACATTTGGGAGTACAGGAAAAAGTTTGAAAAAGTTTGAAAAAGTTAGTTTTACGAATAACTTGAGACAACGGCGTCCTCTGAGCTCAGGAGGGGTTTTTTCCGTTTCTCTACCTCCTAAAGAATAGATCTATGCGTGTTTTGTTTTAATTTATTACATTTCGATTTTTGGTACATTTGGGAGTACAGGAAAAAGTTTGAAAAAGTTTGAAAAAGTTAGTTTTACGAATAACTTTAAACAACGGCGTCCTCTGAGCTCAGGAGGGGTTTTTTCCGTTTCTCTACATCCTAAAGAATAGATCTGTGTGTAGTTTGTTTAATTCTGATAGATTTCGATTTTTGGTACATTTGGGAGTACAGGAAAAAGTTTGAAAAAGTTTGAAAAAGTTAGTTTTACGATTAACTTGAGACAACGGCCTCAGCTGAGGTTCCGACGGCTTTTTTCCGTTTCTCTACATCCTAAAGAATAGATCTCTGTGCATTTTGTTTTATTCTGATGGATTTCGATTTTTGGTACATTTGGGAGTACAAGAAAAAGTTTGAAAAAGTTTGAAAAAGTTAGTTTTACGAATAACTTGAGACAACGGCGTCCTCTGAGCTCAGGAGGGGTTTTTTCCGTTTCTCTACATCCTAAAGAATAGATCTGTGTGTAGTTTGTTTTATTCTGATAGATTTCGATTTTTGGTACATTTGGGAGTACAGGAAAAAGTTTCAAAAAGTTTGAAAAAGTTAGTTTTACGAATAACTTTAAACAACGGCGTCCTCTGAGCTCAGGAGGGGTTTTGTCCGTTTCTCTACATCCTAAAGAATAGGTCTCTGTGCATTTTGTTTTATTCTGATGGATTTCGATTTTTGGTACATTTGGGAGTACAAGAAAAAGTTTGAAAAAATTTGAAAAAGTTAGTTTTACGAATAACTTTAAACAACGGCCTCAGCTGAGGTTCCGACGGGTTTTTTCCGTTTCTCTACATCCTAAAGAATAGATCTGTGTGTAGTTTGTTTTATTCTGATAGATTTCGATTTTTGGTACATTTGGGAGTACAGGAAAAAGTTTCAAAAAGTTTGAAAAAGTTTGAAAAAGTTTGTTTACGAATAACTTTAAACAACGGCCTCAGCTGAGGTTCCGACGGCTTTTTTCCGTTTCTCTACATCCTAAAGAATAGATCTCTGTGCATTTTGTTTTATTCTGATGGATTTCGATTTTTGGTACATTTGGGAGTACAAGAAAAAGTTTGAAAAAGTTTGAAAAAGTTAGTTTTACGAATAACTTGAGACAACGGCGTCCTCTGAGCTCAGGAGGGGTTTTTTCCGTTTCTCTACATCCTAAAGAATAGATCTGTGTGTAGTTTGTTTTATTCTGATAGATTTCGATTTTTGGTACATTTGGGAGTACAGGAAAAAGTTTGAAAAAGTTTGAAAAAGTTAGTTTTACGAATAACTTGAGACAACGGCCTCAGCTGAGGTTCCGACGGGTTTTTTCCGTTTCTCTACATCCTAAAGAATAGATCTGTGTGTAGTTTGTTTTATTCTGATAGATTTCGATTTTTGGTACATTTGGGAGTACAGGAAAAAGTTTGAAAAAGTTTGAAAAAGTTAGTTTTACGAATAACTTTAAACAACGGCGTCCTCTGAGCTCAGGAGGGGTTTTTTCCGTTTCTCTACATCCTAAAGAATAGATCTGTGTGTAGTTTGTTTAATTCTGATAGATTTCGATTTTTGGTACATTTGGGAGTACAGGAAAAAGTTTGAAAAAGTTTGAAAAAGTTAGTTTTACGATTAACTTGAGACAACGGCCTCAGCTGAGGTTCCGACGGCTTTTTTCCGTTTCTCTACATCCTAAAGAATAGATCTCTGTGCATTTTGTTTTATTCTGATGGATTTCGATTTTTGGTACATTTGGGAGTACAAGAAAAAGTTTGAAAAAGTTTGAAAAAGTTAGTTTTACGAATAACTTGAGACAACGGCGTCCTCTGAGCTCAGGAGGGGTTTTTTCCGTTTCTCTACATCCTAAAGAATAGATCTGTGTGTAGTTTGTTTTATTCTGATAGATTTCGATTTTTGGTACATTTGGGAGTACAGGAAAAAGTTTCAAAAAGTTTGAAAAAGTTAGTTTTACGAATAACTTTAAACAACGGCGTCCTCTGAGCTCAGGAGGGGTTTTGTCCGTTTCTCTACATCCTAAAGAATAGGTCTCTGTGCATTTTGTTTTATTCTGATGGATTTCGATTTTTGGTACATTTGGGAGTACAAGAAAAAGTTTGAAAAAATTTGAAAAAGTTAGTTTTACGAATAACTTTAAACAACGGCCTCAGCTGAGGTTCCGACGGCTTTTTTCCGTTTCTCTACATCCTAAAGAATAGATCTGTGTGTAGTTTGTTTTATTCTGATAGATTTCGATTTTTGGTACATTTGGGAGTACAGGAAAAAGTTTGAAAAAGTTTGAAAAAGTTAGTTTTACGAATAACTTTAAACAACGGCGTCCTCTGAGCTCAGGAGGGGTTTTTTCCGTTTCTCTACATCCTAAAGAATAGATCTGTGTGTAGTTTGTTTAATTCTGATAGATTTCGATTTTTGGTACATTTGGGAGTACAGGAAAAAGTTTGAAAAAGTTTGAAAAAGTTAGTTTTACGATTAACTTGAGACAACGGCCTCAGCTGAGGTTCCGACGGCTTTTTTCCGTTTCTCTACATCCTAAAGAATAGATCTCTGTGCATTTTGTTTTATTCTGATGGATTTCGATTTTTGGTACATTTGGGAGTACAAGAAAAAGTTTGAAAATGTTCGAAAAAGTTAGTTTTACGAATAACTTTAAACAACGGCGTCCTCTGAGCTCAGGAGGGGTTTTTTCCGTTTCTCTACATCCTAAAGAATAGATCTGTGTGTAGTTTGTTTTATTCTGATAAATTTCGATTTTTGGTACATTTGGGAGTACAGGAAAAAGTTTGAAAAAGTTTGAAAAAGTTTGAAAAAGTTAGTTTTACGAATAACTTTAAACAACGGCGTCCTCTGATGTTCCAAGGGGTTTTTTCCGTTTCTCTACATCCTAAAGAATAGATCTGTGTGTAGTTTGTTTTATTCTGATAGATTTCGATTTTTGGTACATTTGGGAGTACAGGAAAAAGTTTGAAAAAGTTTGAAAAAGTTAGTTTTACGAATAACTTGAGACAACGGCCTCAGCTGAGGTTCCGACGGGTTTTTTCCGTTTCTCTACATCCTAAAGAATAGATCTGTGTGTAGTTTGTTTTATTCTGATAAATTTCGATTTTTGGTACATTTGGGAGTACAGGAAAAAGTTTGAAAAAGTTTGAAAAAGTTTGAAAAAGTTAGTTTTACGAATAACTTTAAACAACGGCGTCCTCTGAGCTCAGGAGGGGTTTTTTCCGTTTCTCTACATCCTAAAGAATAGATCTGTGTGTAGTTTGTTTTATTCTGATAGATTTCGATTTTTGGTACATTTGGGAGTACAGGAAAAAGTTTGAAAAAGTTTGAAAAAGTTAGTTTTACGAATAACTTGAGACAACGGCCTCAGCTGAGGTTCCGACGGGTTTTTTCCGTTTCTCTACATCCTAAAGAATAGATCTGTGTGTAGTTTGTTTTATTCTGATAGATTTCGATTTTTGGTACATTTGGGAGTACAGGAAAAAGTTTGAAAAAGTTTGAAAAAGTTAGTTTTACGAATAACTTGAGACAACGGCGTCCTCTGAGCTCAGGAGGGGTTTTTTCCGTTTCTCTACATCCTAAAGAATAGATCTGTGTGTAGTTTGTTTAATTCTGATAGATTTCGATTTTTGGTACATTTGGGAGTACAGGAAAAAGTTTGAAAAAGTTTGAAAAAGTTAGTTTTACGATTAACTTGAGACAACGGCCTCAGCTGAGGTTCCGACGGCTTTTTTCCGTTTCTCTACATCCTAAAGAATAGATCTCTGTGCATTTTGTTTTATTCTGATGGATTTCGATTTTTGGTACATTTGGGAGTACAAGAAAAAGTTTGAAAAAGTTTGAAAAAGTTAGTTTTACGAATAACTTTAAACAACGGCGTCCTCTGAGCTCAGGAGGGGTTTTTTCCGTTTCTCTACATCCTAAAGAATAGATCTGTGTGTAGTTTGTTTTATTCTGATAAATTTCGATTTTTGGTACATTTGGGAGTACAGGAAAAAGTTTGAAAAAGTTTGAAAAAGTTTGAAAAAGTTAGTTTTACGAATAACTTTAAACAACGGCGTCCTCTGATGTTCCAAGGGGTTTTTTCCGTTTCTCTACATCCTAAAGAATAGATCTGTGTGTAGTTTGTTTTATTCTGATAGATTTCGATTTTTGGTACATTTGGGAGTACAGGAAAAAGTTTGAAAAAGTTTGAAAAAGTTAGTTTTACGAATAACTTGAGACAACGGCCTCAGCTGAGGTTCCGACGGGTTTTTTCCGTTTCTCTACATCCTAAAGAATAGATCTGTGTGTAGTTTGTTTTATTCTGATAAATTTCGATTTTTGGTACATTTGGGAGTACAGGAAAAAGTTTGAAAAAGTTTGAAAAAGTTTGAAAAAGTTAGTTTTACGAATAACTTTAAACAACGGCGTCCTCTGAGCTCAGGAGGGGTTTTTTCCGTTTCTCTACATCCTAAAGAATAGATCTGTGTGTAGTTTGTTTTATTCTGATAGATTTCGATTTTTGGTACATTTGGGAGTACAGGAAAAAGTTTGAAAAAGTTTGAAAAAGTTAGTTTTACGAATAACTTGAGACAACGGCCTCAGCTGAGGTTCCGACGGGTTTTTTCCGTTTCTCTACATCCTAAAGAATAGATCTGTGTGTAGTTTGTTTTATTCTGATAGATTTCGATTTTTGGTACATTTGAGAGTACAGGAAAAAGTTTCAAAAAGTTTGAAAAAGTTATTTTTACAAATAACTTTAAACAACGGCCTCAGCTGAGGTTCCGACGGCTTTTTTCCGTTTCTCTACATCCTAAAGAATTGATCTATGCGTGTTTTGTTTTAATTTATTACATTTCGATTTTTGGTACATTTGGGAGTACAGGAAAAAGTTTGAAAAAGTTTGAAAAAGTTAGTTTTACGAATAACTTGAGACAACGGCGTCCTCTGAGCTCAGGAGGGGTTTTTTCCGTTTCTCTACCTCCTAAAGAATAGATCTATGCGTGTTTTGTTTTAATTTATTACATTTCGATTTTTGGTACATTTGGGAGTACAGGAAAAAGTTTGAAAAAGTTTGAAAAAGTTAGTTTTACGAATAACTTTAAACAACGGCGTCCTCTGAGCTCAGGAGGGGTTTTTTCCGTTTCTCTACATCCTAAAGAATAGATCTGTGTGTAGTTTGTTTAATTCTGATAGATTTCGATTTTTGGTACATTTGGGAGTACAGGAAAAAGTTTGAAAAAGTTTGAAAAAGTTAGTTTTACGATTAACTTGAGACAACGGCCTCAGCTGAGGTTCCGACGGCTTTTTTCCGTTTCTCTACATCCTAAAGAATAGATCTCTGTGCATTTTGTTTTATTCTGATGGATTTCGATTTTTGGTACATTTGGGAGTACAAGAAAAAGTTTGAAAAAGTTTGAAAAAGTTAGTTTTACGAATAACTTGAGACAACGGCGTCCTCTGAGCTCAGGAGGGGTTTTTTCCGTTTCTCTACATCCTAAAGAATAGATCTGTGTGTAGTTTGTTTTATTCTGATAGATTTCGATTTTTGGTACATTTGGGAGTACAGGAAAAAGTTTCAAAAAGTTTGAAAAAGTTAGTTTTACGAATAACTTTAAACAACGGCGTCCTCTGAGCTCAGGAGGGGTTTTGTCCGTTTCTCTACATCCTAAAGAATAGGTCTCTGTGCATTTTGTTTTATTCTGATGGATTTCGATTTTTGGTACATTTGGGAGTACAAGAAAAAGTTTGAAAAAATTTGAAAAAGTTAGTTTTACGAATAACTTTAAACAACGGCCTCAGCTGAGGTTCCGACGGGTTTTTTCCGTTTCTCTACATCCTAAAGAATAGATCTGTGTGTAGTTTGTTTTATTCTGATAGATTTCGATTTTTGGTACATTTGGGAGTACAGGAAAAAGTTTCAAAAAGTTTGAAAAAGTTTGAAAAAGTTTGTTTACGAATAACTTTAAACAACGGCCTCAGCTGAGGTTCCGACGGCTTTTTTCCGTTTCTCTACATCCTAAAGAATTGATCTATGCGTGTTTTGTTTTAATTTATTACATTTCGATTTTTGGTACATTTGGGAGTACAGAAAAAAGTTTGAAAAAGTTTGAAAAAGTTTGAAAAAGTTAGTTTTACGAATAACTTTAAACAACGGCGTCCTCTGAGCTCAGGAGGGGTTTTTTCCGTTTCTCTACATCCTAAAGAATAGATCTGTGTGTAGTTTGTTTTATTCTGATGAATTTCGATTTTTGGTACATTTGGGAGTACAGGAAAAAGTTTGAAAAAGTTTGAAAAAGTTAGTTTACGAATAACTTTAAACAACGGCCTCAGCTGAGGTTCCGACGGCTTTTTTCCGTTTCTCTACATTCTAAAGAATAGATCTGTGTGTAGTTTGTTTTATTCTGATAGATTTGAATTTTTGGTACATTTGGGAGTACAGGAAAAAGTTTGAAAAAGTTTGAAAAAGTTAGTTTTACGAATAACTTTAAACAACGGCCTCAGCTGAGGTTCCGACGGGTTTTTTCCGTTTCTCTACATCCTAAAGAATAGATCTGTGTGTAGTTTGTTTTATTCTGATAGATTTCGATTTTTGGTACATTTGGGAGTACAGGAAAAAGTTTCGAAAAAGTTTGAAAAAGTTAGTTTTACGAATAACTTTAAACAACGGCCTCAGCTGAGGTTCCAAGGGGTTTTTTCCGTTTCTCTACATCCTAAAGAATAGATCTGTGTGTAGTTTGTTTTATTCTGATAGATTTCGATTTTTGGTACATTTGGGAGTACAGGAAAAAGTTTGAAAAAGTTTGAAAAAGTTAGTTTTACGAATAACTTGAGACAACGGCCTCAGCTGAGGTTCCGACGGGTTTTTTCCGTTTCTCTACATCCTAAAGAATAGATCTGTGTGTAGTTTGTTTTATTCTGATAAATTTCGATTTTTGGTACATTTGGGAGTACAGGAAAAAGTTTGAAAAAGTTTGAAAAAGTTTGAAAAAGTTAGTTTTACGAATAACTTTAAACAACGGCGTCCTCTGAGCTCAGGAGGGGTTTTTTCCGTTTCTCTACATCCTAAAGAATAGATCTGTGTGTAGTTTGTTTTATTCTGATGGATTTCGATTTTTGGTACATTTGGGAGTACAGGAAAAAGTTTGAAAAAGTTTGAAAAAGTTTGAAAAAGTTAGTTTTACGAATAACTTGAGACAACGGCCTCAGCTGAGGTTCCGACGGGTTTTTTCCGTTTCTCTACATCCTAAAGAATAGATCTGTGTGTAGTTTGTTTTATTCTGATAGATTTCGATTTTTGGTACATTTGGGAGTACAGGAAAAAGTTTCAAAAAGTTTGAAAAAGTTAGTTTTACGAATAACTTGAGACAACGGCCTCCGCTGAGGTTCCGACGGGTTTTTTCCGTTTCTCTACATCCTAAAGAATAGATCTGTGTGTAGTTTGTTTTATTCTGATAGATTTCGATTTTTGGTACATTTGGGAGTACAGGAAAAAGTTTGAAAAAGTTTGAAAAAGTTAGTTTTACGAATAACTTGAGACAACGGCGTCCTCTGAGCTCAGGAGGGGTTTTTTCCGTTTCTCTACCTCCTAAAGAATAGATCTATGCGTGTTTTGTTTTAATTTATTACATTTCGATTTTTGGTACATTTGGGAGTACAGAAAAAAGTTTGAAAAAGTTTGAAAAAGTTAGTTTTACGAATAACTTTAAACAACGGCGTCCTCTGAGCTCAGGAGGGGTTTTTTCCGTTTCTCTACATCCTAAAGGATAGATCTGTGTGTAGTTTCTTTTATTCTGATGGATTTCGATTTTTGGTACATTTGGGAGTACAGGAAAAAGTTTGAAAAAGTTTGAAAAAGTTAGTTTTACGAATAACTTTAAACAACGGCGTCCTCTGAGCTCAGGAGGGGTTTTTTCCGTTTCTCTACATCCTAAAGAATAGATCTGTGTGTAGTTTCTTTTATTCTGATGGATTTCGATTTTTGGTACATTTGGGAGTACAGGAAAAAGTTTGAAAAAGTTTGAAAAAGTTAGTTTTACGAATAACTTTAAACAACGGCGTCCTCTGAGCTCAGGAGGGGTTTTTTCCGTTTCTCTACATCCTAAAGGATAGATCTGTGTGTAGTTTCTTTTATTCTGATGGATTTCGATTTTTGGTACATTTGGGAGTACAGGAAAAAGTTTGAAAAAGTTTG
This sequence comes from Brueelia nebulosa, assembly GCA_028293925.1. Lineage (NCBI taxonomy): Eukaryota > Metazoa > Arthropoda > Insecta > Psocodea > Philopteridae > Brueelia > Brueelia nebulosa. The sequence goes on from JAQIBA010000080.1 coordinate 212,305, forward strand.
AAAAAGTTAGTTTTACGAATAACTTTAAACAACGGCGTCCTCTGAGCTCAGGAGGGGTTTTTTCCGTTTCTCTACATCCTAAAGAATAGATCTGTGTGTAGTTTGTTTTATTCTGATAGATTTCGATTTTTGGTACATTTGGGAGTACAGGAAAAAGTTTGAAAAAGTTTGAAAAAGTTAGTTTTACGATTAACTTGAGACAACGGCCTCCGCTGAGGTTCCGACGGCTTTTTTCCGTTTCTCTACATCCTAAAGAATAGATCTCTGTGCAGTTTGTTTTATTCTGATAGATTTCGATTTTTTAGGTACATTTGGACGTACATTGAGTTTAGGAAAGTTATGATAGGTGTGTTTTTTCTTGTATTTCTCACAATGTATAGTTTAATACGAATATATAGTCATTTTAATCTTCTTTCTTTTTGAGTTAGAAAATCTATAAGAGTAAGGGCGAAATATAATATTTCTCAGTTAAATTTTTTCTTTATGTAAAGGATATTGATTATTAAAATAAATTACAGTGTTTCGGTAAATCAGAATCCTATATTTTTTCTTATCATTAATAAATATATTGGGTGAGTGCGGTCAACTACTGGGATTTCTCTATTCGTCAACACAAAGGCGGGAAATGAAAATGTAGACGCGTTGACTTCGGTCTGGCCACGTCATCCTTGAGAGGAGGAGGAGGAGGAGCGTAAGGCTGAGATGAGAATACAGCGTTGCCATTTTATATTAACCGTTGCCGTTGTTTTTATAAAAGAATTGAGAATTTGTGTGGATTTCCAATGAAGAATGAGATTTTTGTTTCTTTGAATGTGAGAAAATGTGAGATTTATATTGAGTGAAGTGTTTTTAGCATATTATTATTAACAGTAATCGGGTTTAAAATGTAATGTTGGTTATTATTTCCAATGAAGCGCAGCTGGCTGAGTTTTTAATGCAACGGTCATTTCTAGATAATCCTGATATAGCCTGGATAAAATTGGAGGACAAATTTTGGATTTTGTATTTGCTAGGGATGCGCCGAATATTCGGTAGGTATTTGATATTCAGTTTGTGTATTCGGTTCGAGTATGTCTATTTTTTGCCAGAACTAAAAGAAAACCTTCATATGAAAGTAATGGAAAATAATTAAATAGTTCATAAATAAAATATGGAATTAATCCAAGAAAATAAAGCAATTAAACTTCTCTTCAAAATATTTATTTCTTACAATAAACAGATAGCAATCAAATCATTACAAGGGTATCATTACAAAGTATAGTATTGCTAGTATAATTAGTAGAAGTATAAATATTGCCCCACACCAGTGTTTAAACTTGGAATGTTTTTATAAAGAAACGAATCAAGATGTGTAAAGTCTTCATGTTTGAAAAAAATGAACAACGGCGTCCTCTGAGCTCAGGAGGGGTTTTTTCCGTTTCTCTACATCCTAAAGAATAGATCTGTGTGTAGTTTCTTTTATTCTGATGGATTTCGATTTTTGGTACATTTGGGAGTACAGGAAAAAGTTTGAAAAAGTTTGAAAAAGTTAGTTTTACGAATAACTTGAGACAACGGCCTCAGCTGAGGTTCCGACGGGTTTTTTCCGTTTCTCTACATCCTAAAGAATAGATCTGTGTGTAGTTTGTTTTATTCTGATAGATTTCGATTTTTGGTACATTTGGGAGTACAGGAAAAAGTTTGAAAAAGTTTGAAAAAGTTTGAAAAAGTTAGTTTTACGAATAACTTTAAACAACGGCGTCCTCTGATGTTCCAAGGGGTTTTTTCCGTTTCTCTACATCCTAAAGAATAGATCTGTGTGTAGTTTGTTTTATTCTGATAGATTTCGATTTTTGGTACATTTGGGAGTACAGGAAAAAGTTTGAAAAAGTTTGAAAAAGTTAGTTTTACGAATAACTTGAGACAACGGCCTCAGCTGAGGTTCCGACGGGTTTTTTCCGTTTCTCTACATCCTAAAGAATAGATCTGTGTGTAGTTTGTTTTATTCTGATAGATTTCGATTTTTGGTACATTTGGGAGTACAGGAAAAAGTTTGAAAAAGTTTGAAAAAGTTAGTTTTACGAATAACTTTAAACAACGGCGTCCTCTGAGCTCAGGAGGGGTTTTTTCCGTTTCTCTACATCCTAAAGAATAGATCTGTGTGTAGTTTGTTTAATTCTGATAGATTTCGATTTTTGGTACATTTGGGAGTACAGGAAAAAGTTTGAAAAAGTTTGAAAAAGTTAGTTTTACGATTAACTTGAGACAACGGCCTCAGCTGAGGTTCCGACGGCTTTTTTCCGTTTCTCTACATCCTAAAGAATAGATCTCTGTGCATTTTGTTTTATTCTGATGGATTTCGATTTTTGGTACATTTGGGAGTACAAGAAAAAGTTTGAAAAAGTTTGAAAAAGTTAGTTTTACGAATAACTTGAGACAACGGCGTCCTCTGAGCTCAGGAGGGGTTTTTTCCGTTTCTCTACATCCTAAAGAATAGATCTGTGTGTAGTTTGTTTTATTCTGATAGATTTCGATTTTTGGTACATTTGGGAGTACAGGAAAAAGTTTGAAAAAGTTTGAAAAAGTTAGTTTTACGAATAACTTGAGACAACGGCCTCAGCTGAGGTTCCGACGGGTTTTTTCCGTTTCTCTACATCCTAAAGAATAGATCTGTGTGTAGTTTGTTTTATTCTGATAGATTTCGATTTTTGGTACATTTGGGAGTACAGGAAAAAGTTTGAAAAAGTTTGAAAAAGTTAGTTTTACGAATAACTTTAAACAACGGCGTCCTCTGAGCTCAGGAGGGGTTTTTTCCGTTTCTCTACATCCTAAAGAATAGATCTGTGTGTAGTTTGTTTAATTCTGATAGATTTCGATTTTTGGTACATTTGGGAGTACAGGAAAAAGTTTGAAAAAGTTTGAAAAAGTTAGTTTTACGATTAACTTGAGACAACGGCCTCCGCTGAGGTTCCGACGGCTTTTTTCCGTTTCTCTACATCCTAAAGAATAGATCTCTGTGCAGTTTGTTTTATTCTGATGGATTTCGATTTTTGGTACATTTGGGAGTACAGGAAAAAGTTTGAAAAAGTTTGAAAAAGTTAGTTTTACGAATAACTTGAGACAACGGCGTCCTCTGAGCTCAGGAGGGGTTTTTTCCGTTTCTCTACATCCTAAAGAATAGATCTGTGTGTAGTTTGTTTTATTCTGATAGATTTCGATTTTTGGTACATTTGGGAGTACAGGAAAAAGTTTCAAAAAGTTTGAAAAAGTTAGTTTTACGAATAACTTTAAACAACGGCGTCCTCTGAGCTCAGGAGGGGTTTTTTCCGTTTCTCTACATCCTAAAGAATAGATCTCTGTGCATTTTGTTTTATTCTGATGAGATTTCGATTTTTGGTACATTTGGGAGTACAAGAAAAAGTTTGAAAAAATTTGAAAAAGTTAGTTTTACGAATAACTTTAAACAACGGCCTCAGCTGAGGTTCCGACGGCTTTTTTCCGTTTCTCTACATCCTAAAGAATAGATCTGTGTGTAGTTTGTTTTATTCTGATAGATTTCGATTTTTGGTACATTTGGGAGTACAGGAAAAAGTTTGAAAAAGTTTGAAAAAGTTAGTTTTACGAATAACTTTAAACAACGGCGTCCTCTGAGGTTCCGACGGGTTTTTTCCGTTTCTCTACATCCTAAAGAATAGATCTGTGTGTAGTTTGTTTTATTCTGATAGATTTCGATTTTTGGTACATTTGGGAGTACAGGAAAAAGTTTGAAAAAGTTTGAAAAAGTTAGTGTTTACGAATAACTTTAAACAACGGCGTCCTCTGAGGTTCCGACGGCTTTTTTCCGTTTCTCTACATCCTAAAGAATAGATCTATGTGTAGTTTTGTTTTAATTTATACATTTCGATTTTTGGTACATTTGGGAGTACAGAAAAAGTTTGAAAAAGTTTGAAAAAGTTTGAAAAAGTTAGTTTTACGAATAACTTTAAACAACGGCGTCCTCTGAGCTCAGGAGGGGTTTTTTCCGTTTCTCTACATCCTAAAGAATAGATCTGTGTGTAGTTTGTTTTATTCTGATAAATTTCGATTTTTGGTACATTTGGGAGTACAGGAAAAAGTTTGAAAAAGTTTGAAAAAGTTAGTTTTACGAATAACTTTAAACAACGGCGTCCTCTGAGTTCAGAGGGGTTTTTTCCGTTTCTCTACATCCTAAAGAATAGATCTGTGTGTAGTTTGTTTTATTCTGATAGATTTCGATTTTTGGTACATTTGGGAGTACAGGAAAAAGTTTGAAAAAGTTTGAAAAAGTTAGTTTTACGAATAACTTTAAACAACGGCCTCAGCTGAGGTTCCGACGGGTTTTTTCCGTTTCTCTACATCCTAAAGAATAGATCTGTGTGTAGTTTGTTTTATTCTGATAGATTTCGATTTTTGGTACATTTGGGAGTACAGGAAAAAGTTTCAAAAAGTTTGAAAAAGTTAGTTTTACGAATAACTTTAAACAACGGCCTCAGCTGAGGTTCCAGAGGGGTTTTTTCCGTTTCTCTACATCCTAAAGAATAGATCTGTGTGTAGTTTGTTTTATTCTGATACATTTCGATTTTTGGTACATTTGGGAGTACAGGAAAAAGTTTGAAAAAGTTTGAAAAAGTTTGAAAAAGTTAGTTTACGAATAACTTTAAACAACGGCGTCCTCTGAGCTCAGGAGGGGTTTTTTCCGTTTCTCTACATCCTAAAGAATAGATCTGTGTGTAGTTTGTTTTAATTTATTACATTTCGATTTTTGGTACATTTGGGAGTACAGGAAAAAGTTTCAAAAAGTTTGAAAAAGTTAGTTTTACGAATAACTTTAAACAACGGCGTCCTCTGAGCTCAGGAGGGGTTTTTTCCGTTTCTCTACATCCTAAAGAATAGATCTGTGTGTAGTTTGTTTTATTCTGATAGATTTCGATTTTTGGTACATTTGGGAGTACAGGAAAAAGTTTGAAAAAGTTTGAAAAAGTTTGAAAAAGTTAGTTTTACGAATAACTTTAAACAACGGCGTCCTCTGATGTTCCAAGGGGTTTTTTCCGTTTCTCTACATCCTAAAGAATAGATCTGTGTGTAGTTTGTTTTATTCTGATAGATTTCGATTTTTGGTACATTTGGGAGTACAGGAAAAAGTTTGAAAAAGTTTGAAAAAGTTAGTTTTACGAATAACTTGAGACAACGGCCTCAGCTGAGGCTCCGGACGGGTTTTTTCCGTTTCTCTACATCCTAAAGAATAGATCTGTGTGTAGTTTGTTTTATTCTGATAAATTTCGATTTTTGGTACATTTGGGAGTACAGGAAAAAGTTTGAAAAAGTTTGAAAAAGTTTGAAAAAGTTAGTTTTACGAATAACTTTAAACAACGGCGTCCTCTGAGCTCAGGAGGGGTTTTTTCCGTTTCTCTACATCCTAAAGAATAGATCTGTGTGCAGTTTGTTTTATTCTGATAGATTTCGATTTTTGGTACATTTGGGAGTACAGGAAAAAGTTTGAAAAAGTTTGAAAAAGTTAGTTTTACGAATAACTTGAGACAACGGCCTCAGCTGAGGTTCCGACGGGTTTTTTCCGTTTCTCTACATCCTAAAGAATAGATCTGTGTGTAGTTTGTTTTATTCTGATAGATTTCGATTTTTGGTACATTTGGGAGTACAGGAAAAAGTTTCAAAAAGTTTGAAAAAGTTAGTTTTTACGAATAACTTTAAACAACGGCCTCAGCTGAGGTTCCGACGGCTTTTTTCCGTTTCTCTACATCCTAAAGAATTGATCTATGCGTGTTTTGTTTTAATTTATTACATTTCGATTTTTGGTACATTTGGGAGTACAGAAAAAAGTTTGAAAAAGTTTGAAAAAGTTTGAAAAAGTTAGTTTTACGAATAACTTTAAACAACGGCGTCCTCTGAGCTCAGGAGGGGTTTTTTCCGTTTCTCTACATCCTAAAGAATAGATCTGTGTGTAGTTTGTTTTATTCTGATAAATTTCGATTTTTGGTACATTTGGGAGTACAGGAAAAAGTTTGAAAAAGTTTGAAAAAGTTTGAAAAAGTTAGTTTTACGAATAACTTTAAACAACGGCGTCCTCTGAGGTTCCAAGGGGTTTTTTCCGTTTCTCTACATCCTAAAGAATAGATCTGTGTGTAGTTTGTTTTATTCTGATAGATTTCGATTTTTGGTACATTTGGGAGTACAGGAAAAAGTTTGAAAAAGTTTGAAAAAGTTAGTTTTACGAATAACTTGAAACAACGGCCTCAGCTGAGGTTCCGACGGGTTTTTTCCGTTTCTCTACATCCTAAAGAATAGATCTGTGTGTAGTTTGTTTTATTCTGATAGATTTCGATTTTTGGTACATTTGGGAGTACAGGAAAAAGTTTGAAAAAGTTTGAAAAAGTTTGAAAAGTTAGTTTTACGAATAACTTTAAACAACGGCGTCCTCTGAGCTCAGGAGGGGTTTTTTCCGTTTCTCTACATCCTAAAGAATAGATCTGTGTGTAGTTTGTTTTAATTCTGATAGATTTCGATTTTTGGTACATTTGGGAGTACAGGAAAAAGTTTGAAAAAGTTTGAAAAAGTTAGTTTTACGAATAACTTGAGACAACGGCCTCAGCTGAGGTTCCGACGGCTTTTTTCCGTTTCTCTACATCCTAAAGAATAGATCTCTGTGCATTTTGTTTTATTCTGATAGATTTCGATTTTTGGTACATTTGGAAGTACAGAAAAAAGTTTGAAAAAGTTTGAAAAAGTTAGTTTTACGAATAACTTTTTTTTTTTTGGTTAGAAAATCTATAAGAGTAAGGGCGAAATATAATATTTCTCAGTTAAATTTTTTCTTTATGTAAAGGATATTGATTATTAAAATAAATTACAGTGTTTCGGTAAATCAGAATCCTATATTTTTTCTTATCATTAATAAATATATTGGGTGAGTGCGGTCAACTACTGGGATTTCTCTATTCGTCAACACAAAGGCGGGAAATGAAAATGTAGACGCGTTGACTTCGGTCTGGCCACGTCATCCTTGAGAGGAGGAGGAGGAGGAGCGTAAGGCTGAGATGAGAATACAGCGTTGCCATTTTATATTAACCGTTGCCGTTGTTTTTATAAAAGAATTGAGAATTTGTGTGGATTTCCAATGAAGAATGAGATTTTTGTTTCTTTGAATGTGAGAAAATGTGAGATTTATATTGAGTGAAGTGTTTTTAGCATATTATTATTAACAGTAATCGGGTTTAAAATGTAATGTTGGTTATTATTTCCAATGAAGCGCAGCTGGCTGAGTTTTTAATGCAACGGTCATTTCTAGATAATCCTGATATAGCCTGGATAAAATTGGAGGACAAATTTTGGATTTTGTATTTGCTAGGGATGCGCCGAATATTCGGTAGGTATTTGATATTCAGTTTGTGTATTCGGTTCGAGTATGTCTATTTTTTGCCAGAACTAAAAGAAAACCTTCATATGAAAGTAATGGAAAATAATTAAATAGTTCATAAATAAAATATGGAATTAATCCAAGAAAATAAAGCAATTAAACTTCTCTTCAAAATATTTATTTCTTACAATAAACAGATAGCAATCAAATCATTACAAGGGTATCATTACAAAGTATAGTATTGCTAGTATAATTAGTAGAAGTATAAATATTGCCCCACACCAGTGTTTAAACTTGGAATGTTTTTATAAAGAAACGAATCAAGATGTGTAAAGTCTTCATGTTTGAAAAAAATGAACAACGGCGTCCTCTGAGCTCAGGAGGGGTTTTTTCCGTTTCTCTACATCCTAAAGAATAGATCTGTGTGTAGTTTGTTTTATTCTGATAGATTTCGATTTTTGGTACATTTGGGAGTACAGGAAAAAGTTTGAAAAAGTTTGAAAAAGTTTGAAAAAGTTAGTTTTACGAATAACTTTAAACAACGGCGTCATCTGATGTTCCAGAGGGGTTTTTTCCGTTTCTCTACATCCTAAAGAATAGATCTGTGTGTAGTTTGTTTTATTCTGATAGATTTCGATTTTTGGTACATTTGGGAGTACAGGAAAAAGTTTGAAAAAGTTTGAAAAAGTTAGTTTTACGAATAACTTGAGACAACGGCGTCCTCTGAGGTTCCGACGGGTTTTTTCCGTTTCTCTACATCCTAAAGAATAGATCTCTGTGCAGTTTGTTTTATTCTGATGGATTTCGATTTTTGGTACATTTGGGAGTACAAGAAAAAGTTTGAAAAAGTTTGAAAAAGTTAGTTTTACGAATAACTTGAGAACAACGGCGTCCTCTGAGCTCAGGAGGGGTTTTTTCCGTTTCTCTACATCCTAAAGAATAGATCTGTGTGTAGTTTGTTTTATTCTGATAGATTTCGATTTTTGGTACATTTGGGAGTACAGGAAAAAGTTTGAAAAAGTTTGAAAAAGTTAGTTTTACGAATAACTTGAGACAACGGCGTCCTCTGAGCTCAGGAGGGGTTTTTTCCGTTTCTCTACCTCCTAAAGAATAGATCTATGTGTAGTTTTGTTTTAATTTATTACATTTCGATTTTTGGTACATTTGGGAGTACAGAAAAAAGTTTGAAAAAGTTTGAAAAAGTTAGTTTTACGAATAACTTTAAACAACGGCGTCCTCTGAGCTCAGGAGGGGTTTTTTCCGTTTCTCTACATCCTAAAGAATAGATCTGTGTGTAGTTTGTTTAATTCTGATAGATTTCGATTTTTGGTACATTTGGGAGTACAGGAAAAAGTTTGAAAAAGTTTGAAAAAGTTAGTTTTACGATTAACTTGAGACAACGGCCTCAGCTGAGGTTCCGACGGCTTTTTTCCGTTTCTCTACATCCTAAAGAATAGATCTCTGTGCATTTTGTTTTATTCTGATGGATTTCGATTTTTGGTACATTTGGGAGTACAAGAAAAAGTTTGAAAAAGTTTGAAAAAGTTAGTTTTACGAATAACTTGAGACAACGGCGTCCTCTGAGCTCAGGAGGGGTTTTTTCCGTTTCTCTACATCCTAAAGAATAGATCTGTGTGTAGTTTGTTTTATTCTGATAGATTTCGATTTTTGGTACATTTGGGAGTACAGGAAAAAGTTTGAAAAAGTTTGAAAAAGTTAGTTTTACGAATAACTTGAGACAACGGCCTCCGCTGAGGTTCCGACGGGTTTTTTCCGTTTCTCTACATCCTAAAGAATAGATCTGTGTGTAGTTTGTTTTATTCTGATAGATTTCGATTTTTGGTACATTTGGGAGTACAGGAAAAAGTTTGAAAAAGTTTGAAAAAGTTAGTTTTACGAATAACTTTAAACAACGGCGTCCTCTGAGCTCCGGACGGGTTTTTTCCGTTTCTCTACATCCTAAAGAATAGATCTGTGTGTAGTTTGTTTTATTCTGATAGATTTCGATTTTTGGTACATTTGGGAGTACAGGAAAAAGTTTGAAAAAGTTTGAAAAAGTTAGTTTTACGATTAACTTGAGACAACGGCCTCCGCTGAGGTTCCGACGGCTTTTTTCCGTTTCTCTACATCCTAAAGAATAGATCTCTGTGCAGTTTGTTTTATTCTGATGGATTTCGATTTTTGGTACATTTGGGAGTACAGGAAAAAGTTTGAAAAAGTTTGAAAAAGTTAGTTTTACGAATAACTTTAAACAACGGCGTCCTCTGAGCTCAGGAGGGGTTTTTTCCGTTTCTCTACATCCTAAAGAATAGATCTGTGTGTAGTTTGTTTTATTCTGATAGATTTCGATTTTTGGTACATTTGGGAGTACAGGAAAAAGTTTGAAAAAGTTTGAAAAAGTTAGTTTTACGAATAACTTTAAACAACGGCGTCCTCTGAGCTCAGGAGGGGTTTTGTCCGTTTCTCTACATCCTAAAGAATAGGTCTCTGTGCATTTTGTTTTATTCTGATGGATTTCGATTTTTGGTACATTTGGGAGTACAAGAAAAAGTTTGAAAAAATTTGAAAAAGTTAGTTTTACGAATAACTTTAAACAACGGCCTCAGCTGAGGTTCCGACGGCTTTTTTCCGTTTCTCTACATCCTAAAGAATAGATCTGTGTGTAGTTTGTTTTATTCTGATAGATTTCGATTTTTGGTACATTTGGGAGTACAGGAAAAAGTTTGAAAAAGTTTGAAAAAGTTAGTTTTACGAATAACTTTAAACAACGGCCTCAGCTGAGGTTCCGACGGGTTTTTTCCGTTTCTCTACATCCTAAAGAATAGATCTGTGTGTAGTTTGTTTTATTCTGATAGATTTCGATTTTTGGTACATTTGGGAGTACAGGAAAAAGTTTCAAAAAGTTTGAAAAAGTTTGAAAAAGTTTGTTTACGAATAACTTTAAACAACGGCCTCAGCTGAGGTTCCGACGGCTTTTTTCCGTTTCTCTACATCCTAAAGAATTGATCTATGCGTGTTTTGTTTTAATTTATTACATTTCGATTTTTGGTACATTTGGGAGTACAGAAAAAAGTTTGAAAAAGTTTGAAAAAGTTTGAAAAAGTTAGTTTACGAATAACTTTAAACAACGGCGTCCTCTGAGCTCAGGAGGGGTTTTTTCCGTTTCTCTACATCCTAAAGAATAGATCTGTGTGTAGTTTGTTTTATTCTGATAAATTTCGATTTTTGGTACATTTGGGAGTACAGGAAAAAGTTTGAAAAAGTTTGAAAAAGTTAGTTTACGAATAACTTTAAACAACGGCCTCAGCTGAGGTTCCGACGGCTTTTTTCCGTTTCTCTACATTCTAAAGAATAGATCTGTGTGTAGTTTGTTTTATTCTGATAGATTTGAATTTTTGGTACATTTGGGAGTACAGGAAAAAGTTTGAAAAAGTTTGAAAAAGTTAGTTTTACGAATAACTTTAAACAACGGCCTCAGCTGAGGTTCCGACGGGTTTTTTCCGTTTCTCTACATCCTAAAGAATAGATCTGTGTGTAGTTTGTTTTATTCTGATAGATTTCGATTTTTGGTACATTTGGGAGTACAGGAAAAAGTTTCAAAAAGTTTGAAAAAGTTAGTTTTACGAATAACTTTAAACAACGGCCTCAGCTGAGGTTCCAAGGGGTTTTTTCCGTTTCTCTACATCCTAAAGAATAGATCTGTGTGTAGTTTGTTTTATTCTGATAGATTTCGATTTTTGGTACATTTGGGAGTACAGGAAAAAGTTTGAAAAAGTTTGAAAAAGTTTGAAAAAGTTTGTTTACGAATAACTTTAAACAACGGCCTCAGCTGAGGTTCCGACGGCTTTTTTCCGTTTCTCTACATCCTAAAGAATTGATCTATGCGTGTTTTGTTTTAATTTATTACATTTCGATTTTTGGTACATTTGGGAGTACAGAAAAAAGTTTGAAAAAGTTTGAAAAAGTTTGAAAAAGTTAGTTTTACGAATAACTTTAAACAACGGCGTCCTCTGAGCTCAGGAGGGGTTTTTTCCGTTTCTCTACATCCTAAAGAATAGATCTGTGTGTAGTTTGTTTAATTCTGATAGATTTCGATTTTTGGTACATTTGGGAGTACAGGAAAAAGTTTGAAAAAGTTTGAAAAAGTTAGTTTTACGATTAACTTGAGACAACGGCCTCAGCTGAGGTTCCGACGGCTTTTTTCCGTTTCTCTACATCCTAAAGAATAGATCTCTGTGCATTTTGTTTTATTCTGATGGATTTCGATTTTTGGTACATTTGGGAGTACAAGAAAAAGTTTGAAAAAGTTTGAAAAAGTTAGTTTTACGAATAACTTGAGACAACGGCGTCCTCTGAGCTCAGGAGGGGTTTTTTCCGTTTCTCTACATCCTAAAGAATAGATCTGTGTGTAGTTTGTTTTATTCTGATAGATTTCGATTTTTGGTACATTTGGGAGTACAGGAAAAAGTTTGAAAAAGTTTGAAAAAGTTAGTTTTACGAATAACTTGAGACAACGGCCTCAGCTGAGGTTCCGACGGGTTTTTTCCGTTTCTCTACATCCTAAAGAATAGATCTGTGTGTAGTTTGTTTTATTCTGATAGATTTCGATTTTTGGTACATTTGGGAGTACAGGAAAAAGTTTGAAAAAGTTTGAAAAAGTTAGTTTTACGAATAACTTTAAACAACGGCGTCCTCTGAGCTCAGGAGGGGTTTTTTCCGTTTCTCTACATCCTAAAGAATAGATCTGTGTGTAGTTTGTTTTATTCTGATAGATTTCGATTTTTGGTACATTTGGGAGTACAGGAAAAAGTTTGAAAAAGTTTGAAGAAGTTAGTTTTACGAATAACTTTAAACAACGGCGTCCTCTGAGCTCAGGAGGGGTTTTTTCCGTTTCTCTACATCCTAAAGAATAGATCTGTGTGTAGTTGGTTTTATTCTGATAGATTTCGATTTTTGGTACATTTGGGAGTACAGGAAAAAGTTTGAAAAAGTTTGAAGAAGTTAGTTTTACGAATAACTTTAAACAACGGCGTCCTCTGAGCTCAGGAGGGGTTTTTTCCGTTTCTCTACATCCTAAAGAATAGATCTGTGTGTAGTTTGTTTTATTCTGATAGATTTCGATTTTTGGTACATTTTTGAGTACGAAAATTTGTTTGAAAAAGTTTCGAAAAGTTTGGAAAAGTTAGTTTTTCAAATAAAAATGAACAACGGCGACGGCAGAGCTCATTAGGGGTGTTTTCCTGATGTCGGTCGTGGGGGATCGTGCCGGGTGGAGGTCCCTCCTTGCCTCCCTTATCCCACGACAATGACGGACGGGCGGTTTCCATTAAAGTTTTAACTGAAAACCCAATTATGATATATGCCTGACAGTGGGTGATAATTTAAAATTTTCCTTACGAGAGAGGAACAGAAAAGTAATTATTTTTCAATTAATTACCTCAATTAATATAATTATTATGGTAGAATACAGTGTATATCCACATATAAAAAAATTTCCAACAGTTTCATTTTGAGCAAACATTTGGAAACGAATAACAATATCAGAAAAAATTGGTCGATTCGAAAAGATAAAAAGGACGGATATAAAACTATCGTGGAAATAGGAAAACTATAAATTTATCTTATTTCAAACCGGCGGAATAACTAAAAGTAAAAAATATCTATGTACGTAAGATATAAAAATTAATATACAGATAAATTAATTATGATTCAAACCGAGCTAACAAAAGCTTTGACTTCTTATTTCGACCGCTGACAATATAACATAATTCTAAATGATTATTTCAAATTTTTAAAAATGCATCAACTTACAACAAAATATCAAACTGATTATACAAAACAGAAAACTGTCGATGCCAATTAAATTAAAGAAAAAATTAAAGCCTAAGAAGGTAATTTTAATGAACTTTACACCCTGTTTGTGACAGGATAACTTCTCATAAATTTAAAAACTCTATGTACTGTATTTTTCATTCAGGCAAAATTGGTTTTATTCTTATAAAAAACATAAAAAATATAAAATTTACTTGTAATATATAGGCTACTTGCAAATATTATTAAATACAAAATCCACGAGTATTATAAAAGTAGTTCCGATACTGTACTTATTTTATCAGTAACAAGTTTTTCATTTGGATGAATAAACGCTTTCTTTCTCGCAGTAAATTACACCTTTGGAGTAGAATATTTAATTTACGTTATAAATAGTTCATTTGCTTTGATAATTCATCCCCCGAAATAAATTAACCCGTTTTTTTCGCTTAATCTTTGATTCATCATTGACTCGACAAACCCCCCTCTTTTCTCAAGCCCTGGTTTCTCCTACTCGAAATGAAGGTCACTTCGAAAACTGAGTAAGTCTTTTAGACGCTCCATTAACGAAAAACCCATGTGATTCAATCGAAAATGAAATATTAGATTTAAAAAATTAATGCACGTTGTAAGTATTGAACTAAATCTGAATTAAAGCTGAGGTAGTATTACAGAAGTAAACAGAACACTGTATAAAGCGATTTTGGTCAGCTTAAAAGGCACTTATAAATACAGAATGTTGCAGCTTCTCTTCTCGGCCTCTGAACTCGCGAGGAAGAGCTGAAATCTGCAGCGAAGAATGGCAACTCCACCGAGTCTGTAATCAAATCCTCACATTAGACGACGTTTTGTGGCTAATTAACACAGGTCAAAGTGATCGGAGATGGCGGTTTTATGTGGATCGATTTATGGGCAATTCCACTGTTAACGTTGACTTGGTATTAATAAATTTTAAGTAACAAATTTACTCGTTCTAGAATGAATTGATCGGTTTTTACTTTTTTGTTTTATTTCTTTTCTTTTCTTTTCATTCCTTCTTCCGTCAAATCTAAAAATAACTTGAAAGCACAAAGAATACAACCAAGAGCATCATGAGTGCATTCAGCAAAAAACCGTCAGCGGTAATTTAAAGAGCGATGTCCTCTGCCTCCGTCCCTTCTGCTCCCACGTCCATCGTGTACCAAACTAACTGCCGAGGTGAACCCAAGTCGCGGACGTATGTACGGATAAGGCCAGGTATTTTATCTAAACAGAAAATATCACCGACCTGCTTAAGTCAGACTTGTGGGTTCCTTTCAATGACTCGTGTGCTTTTTCCCTGAACCAAGACTTTTTTGCAGCGAAGATCTCCGACTCTGTAATATATAAAAATTTAAAGTTGGTTTCCTTAAAAGAATTAAAATGATTTTCATCTAAGTTCAAGAATGTTTAGACTTACGAAAACATCTTCCTCGGATTTAAAAGCGTTAACACTTTCCAAATCTTCAAACTTTTCCGTTTCGGACACTAAATGAGCGCGGAGCTGCTTATTTCTCGCGTTGAGCTGCACGATGTGTTCCTGAGCCTGGCTCAGCTGTTTGCTGACGAGGCTCAACTGCTCTTCCAGAGATGCCGATTCCACGCATTTCACAGAATACTTCTCAGAAAGCGACAAAATCTCCTTTTTGATCTCCTCCATTTCAGCTCTGAGAAAATAAATGAATTGTAGCAGAGTGCGGTGGGGAAAATTTATCCCAGAAAACGAAATACGCACTCATGCTCTTTGTGGAGGGTTCCCAGGTCGTGATTGCTTTGCATTTTCTTCAGGAATTCCGCCTTGAATTTGTTTATTTCTTTCTGGACTTCCGTTTCGTGGGCTTTTCGCATGGCATCTAAAGCTGCCAGAGTCGCCTGAGTTTCTTCGGCCAAAGCTTGCTCCTTTTCCGCCGCAGCCGCTGCCAGTTCTTGACGATGTTTCTCTTCCAGTTCTGCTATAATGCGTCGGTGGGAGTTATCCACCGCTATCAACCCCTTTTCGCAAAGAGTCTGAAAAAATTTTCTCCCTCATAACGACCATATTTTGGTTTGTAAACTCCATCTAAATAAATTATAAAAACAGGTTTGCGTACCCGAAGTTGTTTGATCTCTGCCTGATATCTCTGTCGTATAGAATCTTCCGTGTTCCCTTCTTTGTAGCCCAGGTCCGCAGAGAGAGTTTTATGGTAGGCGGTGCGAAGGTTGTCCATCTGCTGGGAGTACTCCGCATCCAAAGTCCCGAGACGTTTTTCCAGACGTCTCGTCCTCTCCATGAGTTGTGCCTGCTCCTGTTCGTGCTGGTTGACGAGTGAGTTCTTCTGGGATTCCAATTCCCCCCGAAGATCCTGTTCAACATGGGCAAGGAATGTAAAATTATATTCTGACATCACAATACTATTTTTTAATGTCCTCACCTTCATTTCTTTTTGGTGTGAATGTTTCAGAATTCGAATTTGTTCGTCGTATTGAGTTTCAACTTTCTTCAAAGCCTCCTCCAAAGCACAACACTGCCGGCAGGACATTCCCCCTCTCAGCTGCGTGGCGATGTCTTCCACGTTCGAAGACAACCATTTGCACTTCTCCCGAATGCTGCCCACGCCCGTCTCGCACTCCGGACTGCACGGGGAGCCGCCCAGCCGAAGAACCTCCCGAATGCGCTTCACCTGCCTGGCGCAGTTGTTGAGCGCCTTGGCCGCCTCGGCTAAGTCTTTCTGGTTGGAATCCACCGAATCAACGGATTGTAAGCACTCTGTCCTGAATTTCTGATAAAAGTATATGAATCTCGTCTCGAAATTGGGTTCCGACAAATCGTTCTTTAGGTAAACACCGCGCACGACCGGTCTGTTAAAAACTCCCGCCTTTTCTGTTTGGCTTGCTTTGGTAAGGGAACCGATTCTCGCATCGATTATGGTTTTCTGAGCCAAAACGCTGAACAGATCCTCCATCCCTTTCCTGTATTTGTTCGCCTCTTCCTTCGCCGTTTCGCCGCTTCTCACGGCTTTCTCCGTCTTGAGCTCCTCCAGCGCCTTCTCGTACTCGCTCGCCAACTCCTTCATGGTGCTGTCCATTATCACCCGCAGGGACTCCTCCACCTTTTGCAGGTATTCTTCCTGCTTTTTGTACTTGTCGGCTATCAACGTGAGCTTCCCCTCCTGCTCCTTCACCATCCCGTTTTCGCACAACAATAGGCACCGCATGGCAATGTGGGAAATCTCGGCCTGAACCAATTCTTTGTTGAGCGTTTCCTGAGCGAGGGTCCACGCCTCTCGGATCCTTCTGTCGTCCTTTAATTCCGCCATCTTGCTGTCCTCGTCCGTCATGCTGAGGGTTTCCAGGGAGAGGAACCTCGCGATTTCCTGGAGTTTTTCCAGTTTGTACGCCTGGACCAAACATCCTAGAGCTCTCTGTCGCTCCAACAGCTTGTCCAAATCGACGGGGGGTTCGTTCGCCTCGAGCAAGAGTTTCACTTTATTTGAACTGTTGCTCACTACTTCTCCTTCCAGCGTTAGGGTCTCCGCCATGATTCTGGACCAGCTTTCGGATGCGTTTCCGGACAAGATCACATTTTCACCGGCGAGTTTTCTTTGCACCAAAACCATTAAAGCGTTCACTTCTTGAATTTCACTGAAATTCACCGAGGATCTCCAGTGATCGCCCTCGGAATTGGACTCCTCGATGGCTTCCCGAATTTTCCTAATTAATACTGACTCGTAGGCGAGCTTTTCTGCGAGCAATTTCAATCTGGCCTCCTCGTCGAACTGATTCTTCTCCATCAATTGCTGCCTCTTTTCAAAAAGTTCCGTTATTTTCACTTTCAAAAGGGCTTCCAGTTTGTGAACGACATAGTCCGCGGATTTCTCCGCGTTGGAACACTGCTCGCTCGAAGTCACCGAAAAAGTTCCCACGAGTTCCGCCAAACCTTGTTCCATTTCCGTCAGGCAACTCTCCAAAGCTCCCTGATTCCCCGTTTTGGAAGACGACAAAATATTTCTGCACTCCTGCAGTTTGTTCATGATTTTCAAAACACCTTCGTGTCGCTCCGCTGAACCGACGGACTCTCCTTGTTCCGAATATTTGAAACCCGCGTCCAAACTCTCGGCTGCCTTCGCTATCTTCCTTTCCAGAGAGAACATCCGGACCAGAATCTTCATCGGTTCGGAGTTGGTGACGCTTTCCAAGGACTTCCGCCTCATCCGAGCACCTTTCAGGTTGCTACGGTTTTCTTTTTCTGGAGGGGGCGTCGCCGCCTTTATTATCACCGAAGAAGTGGATTTGCCTAATTCCAAAGCGGAGATTTTCGCTTCCAATTCGGCCAGTTTTTCCTCGGTTTCCCTTCCGATGTGAAACGATTCTTTTCCCTTTAAAGACAACGATCTTCTTTTTTCTCTCGATTCCGATTTTAATATCTTTTGCTTCAAAATGCGCGACTGCTTTTCCGATGCGGACAGTTTGAGAGTCAGATCCTCGATTCTCGAAGCCATCAACGCGGCCTGCGCTTTCCCGTTTTCTTCCCTGCGTTTTGAGTCCTGTCTTAGATTGATGACGGTGAGTTCGAGTTCATCGTAGCTCGCGTGAGACTCCCTCAGTTCTTTTTTCATCGCCCTGATCTCTTGGATCGCTTTCTCGAATCGTCCTTTCAGTTCTTCGTACTCCTCAATGATTCGCTCCTTGTCCAGGGCATCCAAATCGACATCCAGATCGATGTTGGTGAGGTCGCTCAACGAATCCACGCTTCGGCCCCTCTCCCGCGAAGAGGAAAGGCACCGCCCCTCCAGTTCCCTCATTCTTCCGTACAACCCCTCGTTTTCTTCCAACCCCCGCATGAGTCGCTCGCTCAAATTCGTGAGCTCCGCTTTGAGGGCCTCAACTGTTTCTTCGTTGCACGTGAGCTCCCTCGCCAGCATTTCGCATCTTTCGGTGGCGACGTGCAACATCGAGGTCACGTCTGCCAACTTTATCTCCCAGGCTTCCTTATCGTTTGCGTATTCTTCCTTCAACTGTTGGTACATCTCTCTCCAGCCGTCGTTTATGGCACTTTCTCGCCAAGACTTCAACATCCCTTCGTGTTCCTTGACGAGCGCGTTGTACCTCTTTTTGAGACTCTCGAAATTTTCCAATTCCTGGCTTTTCACTTTCAATTCGTCCTCGGCTACCTTCAAGCTCCTCAAAAGCTCCTCCACTTGCTGATTCGCTTCAGATTTCCTCTGCCTCAGGCGCGACAATTCTTTTTCCGCCGTCGATCTTTCGCAGAGAGCCAAACTGAGCTGCCCTTTGAGTTCATCGATTTCCTTCACGTGCCTGTCGACTCTGTCCAGTATCGTGGATCTTTTGATTGGTTCCTCGCGCTTCTCCTCGCTTATGCTCTCCTCCGTCCGTACGACATCCAGAGTATTCCTGCGCGACGAGGGTGGACTAGATTTGGAGCGTTTGTTGTACACGCGAGACCGCGAAGTCTGGGTCTTGGCTCTTTCCTTCACCTTCGAAATAGGGGTTCTGTTGAGGGGGGGAGACGGCGGGAGGGGAGTGGGCCCTTTATTCCAGTCACTCTTTTCCTTCGAGTTCCCGTCCACTCTCTGCCTGTAGTCTCCGTACAGTTCGGGGAGTAAATTCTGCGCACTAGATGACCTCTTCACGCTGCTTCCTTCCATAAAGTGATTGCTGGCAGATTTCCGCAGAAAACTTTCCACATACTGCCCACTGGACGACCTTGAAATACCAACGGAAGAGTTTTCATATTGAGGAAGACTCACACGAGAAGAATCTACGTATTGTGTGTTGCCATTTCTTTGAGGCCCTGAAATTTTTATAAAAGTGTTACAGAAATTTACACAAAAATTTTACTCAAAGGCGTTTTTTTTAAATGAATGCGGCGTACCAGAATCTATGTAACCGTTGCGACTAGAACCGTGTCCAGTTTCAAAGTACTTGGAATTTTTGGTGTCTGAACTCTCCAAATCTCGATCTACTTTTTCATTGAAATTTAAAGGAGACACGTCGATGGCTTCGATTAGACCCGCAGCCTTTCGGATAGCCGTCATCCAGTTATTACGTATACCAGCGGTTGCCGCCGATAAAATGTGTCGTTTGTCATCCCATGACTAGAAAAATAATTACTTTTATTATAAAATTCTCATTTCTACATCCTTACATTGACTGCATGGGTCAAAATAATACAAACCACCATTTGAAAGCCATAATTTCTTTGAACTTGAGTCTCTGAAACGTTGTTCACCGAACTTAGATCCAATACGCCATCCAATATTCCTTTGTCTTCTGCAGTTGGATCTCTGTAATACATGAGAGCCACTCCCCTCAAGACGAACCAATGCTTTGTCCATTCTTGCCCCGCGCCCTGCTTCAACAGCCAGCCTTTTTTAATGTTTAGGAGATCTTCTGCCGGAAGGTCAACGCGTAGTTCCGAGCTTGGGGAATATCTATGCAATGTCAGGTCTAGACCGCACCCGTCGGGATCTCCGCGTATCTGCGAGAACCAAAATAAGTTAGCCGAAATTCTAATCAGACAACCAAGAAAAAATTAACTGCATTCACCGATTTTTCTCCGGTCGAGTCCAATTCATCTCCTTCGTTGCTGGCGGAGGGAAAAGCCGAAGCCGCTCTCTTTTCTTCGTCGCTGCACTCTCCGTCCCTCGTGGGTTTAACCTGATTGGGATTTTTCCGTTCTAAGGAACTCAAATCTGTTTTTGGCCGTCTGCGAGACCTGGGTCTGGTGAGGCTGTCGGCGATGTCCTTCAGCTTCTCCTCCCTTTTGGACTTTTCCGACTCGAACAGGATTCTCCTGGCCACTTCGTTCCGGTTTCCCGCTCCCTCTCTCATTATGCTGTTCAGGTCCTGATTGATGTTTCTGTTGTTTATGATCGATGTGATTTCATCCGTGAAGCAGTCCTCGGTTTTCCCCTCCCGATAAATGTCTTCTGACAAGGCCTTCGCCAGCTTCATCCCTCGCTTGTCCCTATTCGCAGACCTTCGACTTCTGACTCTTTCCTCGAGGTTAACTTTGTCCCTGGTCGGAGGTGAGGAAGAGCTCGCTGGGTGATGAGTACGGTACGATTTCCCCGGATCGGAATGTGAGGATTCCGAAGAATAATCCTGCCTCGTGTCGGGAGGAAGTGACGGAGTATCCGACGTTTCCACCGAAATCTGTAACACAAGCTTAGAATGAGAAAAAGACCGCGAGATAAGCGCTTACTTTCTTCAAACCACCTCACCTCGATGTCCCTGGTTGGAAAAATTTCCTCCTCAACGTCCAACCACTTGGAGGATGCCGGACGTATGAGAACGTTCTGCTCTGCATGACAAGTATGAAATTTCGCTCTGCTATCGGGCGAGCTTCTGCAACTCAGTGACGGTGGCTGAATCTTGGGCGAAGGCTGACTCCCGGGGAACGTGGCGTTTCTCTTGTGCCTTCCCTTATTGCGGGGAAAGACGCTGAGGACATCTTTCCACCATTTGGCCTCCTCCCTGCATGTGCCCTTAACGAAGTGCACTGCGTCGGGCGCGGTTATTGCTATGCTGAACGAGTTTCCCGTGATTTCTTCGGCATCGCTCACCTCGACTATGTTGTTCATGTCAATGCTGGCTTGAGGCACGGTGTCCGGCTAAAACAAACGCATTTCCCCTCAGCATTTCCCTCCGCGAACAGGACGCTTTGGATATGCAAATGAAGGTGCCGTTTGGGCCGTTTTAGGCTGTATGTGACCGTTATCAATTCTGAACACCTTCACTGAATATTTGGAAACGAACAACGTTTCACTTCCACAATAGTGCGCAAATTACCGTTACGTGTTACCATTCGAAAATGCCAAAAATTAGGCCTGCCGTTAAGACTAATTAAAATTTTCTTCAGCGTTCGAACGAAGTTCAGAATTTTAACCCTTTCGGGTCGGATAGCGAGAGAGAGTCACCAATAGGTATATAAGTTAATTAGTGTTAGGTTTTTTTCGCTAATGTTCTTTGAATGGGTGCTTATGCATCCTGACGAAAATGGAATTGGTAAAAGGCACTGAAAATGTCTTCGAGGTCAGCTGAGACTTCGCGGTGGACATTGGAAGTTTATAAAATGAATATTATATCGATCGCTTAGTTCTAAGCACTTACGAAGCCTTTTGTACAAAGTAATACCGAACTTGGTAACGCTTTGGATAATAAATTAAAAGTGTGAACGAAATGTGAGGGCACAGCCTTGATCGGGTCCTTATAAATTTTAACTTTTATTTCTCCGTAGCGGTTAAAAAGAGCCATTGTTTAAAATTTTATGGCTGTTAAGAGGTTAACGAGAATGAAAAAAGCGTAATTTTCCCACCCTGACGGCCTAAAAGCATTATCCTTCAATTAAATTCAATCAATGCTCGGACAAATTTGGAAAAAACCTATTGTGGGCGGGATACTGTTTGGTACTGGATAAGAGACTCTCTAGCTCTGGAAGATGCAAGAAAAGCAACCTGGCGACAATCTAAAAAGGACGGCTAAATTTTGAGAGAAAATAAATCAAATTAAAATATTGTATGTTTTTGTTGTATTTTTATATGATAAAGTGCATGACTGTTCATTATAATGTCTACATATATTTTGCTTACGTGCTCGTCCAGAGAATAGCTGAGTTCTCCATCATCGTATAAAACGAACCATCTCCGCTGCCACCTCTGAAACAGACAAGAGGTAAATTTACTTAAATAATAATAATATAGAAACGCCCATTTCAGGTAAAACTTCAAAAATGAGCTCTCAAAGGGTCGCTTTTTAGGAACTGGTTTGTGAGGTTTTGTGAGGTTCGTACATCGTTTCCGCTTGGATTCCCTGATTATAATTCAACGCAAGAGAACACATCGTAAAACCTGCTGGAATGGGCTGGAAGCCTTGCACAAACCACGTGCGCGGGCTGGCCCACCGAAAAAGAATTCCTAAGAAAGAAAATGCCCGAGTGTAGGTGATGGCAAAAACACGTTTTCTTTAACTTAATGTCATCTAGGTCGTAAGAGAAAGTGGCACTTGATCTTACGAAGAGTGTATTGACTGTCTCGTTCTCACTCGGTCCTTCGCCATAGACGTGCCAATTTTTTAGGGGTACGATCGTGACTTAAAAATTAATCCACCTGCTAACCGTCTTTCCTCTTTTGTTATCGGCCATTTTCGATTAAATAAAATCTCGGTTTCGATGAAAGTGCGAGTGAGACAAAGATTTACACCCTTTCGTCGAGTGGTTCGGAAAGAGGGCTTTTATAATGACATACAGTTTCAAGTACTCGAAAAGCGATATTTCTTTTTATCTAAAAGAAATCTATAAAAAACCTAAAAAGGAAATTCTTTCTTCACTGAATTTTTATCATTAATATCTCAAATTTATCACTTTAATCTTATCGTGGACGTTTAAGCAATCCATAGTCGGTCTCGATATTTTTTCAATTTTGAAAACAACTAATCTGTCTGCTCTTATGTATACTGGACGATCCAAAACTTTTACAATTTTTTGAAAATTTTAACCTTTTTTAAACGCACTGACTTAATTATAAATATACATTTAGTCATTGATTTAGTTTGACTGAATTTTAGCTGATTTGTATTTTTAGATAAATTCGTATTGTAACGATTCTGGATTTTTCTACAGAATAGTTATTACAGTGAGTTTCGGACTGTTATTGTTTTTGGTGTTTTAAATTATCCTCAGCGAGATGTAACTGTATATGTGTTGTAACTGATTAATGATGTATCACGTACATCAATTATAATATATGTATAATATAAAAAAAGTTACATTTAAATTTTTGTAGGCAAATTTTTGAACTAAGTGCCAGGGAATTCCACTTAATTTGTTCTTGTGAAGCTGCCAATTTTTGCCCTATCGGTTTTAAAGGGAAGAAAATTCATGCGTTTTCTCAGAAAATGTCGGTGTGACCGCCAAGAATGCTACGATTCCGAGTAAAACCTCGTGACACAGTTGAAACACCGCATTAGCGGTTGAGGGTAAAGACGAATCAAGTTTTACTGTATTTCTAATTCGAAGAACACAGTGAATTTCCTTCGCAAACTCATCTTGAGTTGAGTCACGGCTAATGATAACTCACTACTTGCTTTACGCTCATTTTGCCAAGAAATTTTATTTCCTCGTCACGTTCGAAGACATGCAGGAGAGAAGGGGACCTCTTTGGGCCCGCGAACACGCCCAGAAATTTCCAGAGAATCCTTCGGGGCCCCGCATGTGCTCCAATGCAGCCTTCCACTGACCGCTTAAATTTTCAATGAAATCGGGGAAACTCTTCAACAGGTCACATTCATTTAATGTGCACTTTGCAACGCCCACTTTCAAATTAATATCAAACACTTAATGAATGAACCCATCAAGTAAAGTTAGCAAATTAATAAGATGGCCTTGAACTGGCAACACCTTCTGGAGGTCTAAATAGAAGTGCACAGGTGTACAGCCGCATTTCGTAATCGGAACGCATTGTCATTCCTTCTACCTACGGTTAATTTGAATTTTCAAGAATATGTTCCATCTCCGTTTCGTTAACTTCGGGCTCTTATTTTCAAATTTGACCTTGGAGAGATTGTATTAAAAGAAATAAACTCCACTTTCAGCCTTCTCTTGAATTTGAATGCCAAATATTTTTGGTATCTGACAAGTGAAACTGTGACAATGTCTCACCCAATAAAAGAAAAATTTAAATGCCACATACACTACATTTCCCTATCTTTTCACAATTTTCCTAGATAAAAATAGCTGCAACTATATTATTTGGTCTGATTCCCAAAAAAAAACATGCAGCTCACTGTCCTTTAGTGTTAGCAAGTCAAGAATAAATAAATAAAAATGAACAAACTCTGAATAAGTATTTGATACTCAGAACAGATTAATCTATTTTCTGACAGAACACTATTGCACAAAGACATGGAAATAAAAAAAGCATGAAACCAACTTTTGGAATAAAAATAACATAATTATTGGAGTGTATTATCATGCATAATAGTCTTACAGATTTATGAAAGGCAGGATTTAAAATTTGATAGAACAGATGTAAAAATTATTTAAGCAGTTTGTAAATTTGCTAAAAAACAACACACAGCTCACCTTTGTTCTGTTGAGTGGGTTGCTGAAGTCCCAACCCGGTGCAACAAATAAATAGCCACATTTTGAGATCTTTCTTGCTCCCTAAAAATACAATTATTTTCATTCATTACAAACAATGTCTTCTTTTCATTCAAGCCATGAAAATTTTTTTCCAAAACCAGGTTTTGCACATGAAACTAGAATTTCACATGTTTAGAAACTGTTCAAAGCACAGAAGTTGACACATCTTTTATGATCTACAAATCTCTAATATTCAAATTAATTGAATTTTAATGACTGATCACTTGAAAGTCTCTAAGATCTAATTTGAAACATTGAAAAACCTTATGTTTTTATTGCCAATTTTAGAAATATATATTAATTTTCAAAACAACACCTCTTTTCTATGTGACATAAGATTATGAAATGTATAATTTTCTCCATAGAAAAGTTTTCCTAAAGTTCTGCATATAAAATTTTAGCTTTAAAATTCTCCTTTTTCTTTAATTTTACTGACAAAGAAAACTATTTTTAACTTATTTGCGAATTTTAACTGTTTTTTAAAAATATTTTTATGCTATTATGTTAAACAAATATAATTTTACAGAAACCACACTATTCAAAGTATTCTGATGTTCTAAATCCAAATTAAATGCTAGAATTTTAAGTTCAACATAAAAATACAAAATTCTAAATTAGTTAATTTAATTAAAGCAGAAGGAAATAACAATTCAGAGCAGATTAGGTCATAAATATTAATTAATTTAGAAAGGACAATGCTTACTCTATTTGATTCTAGCGCCTCTGCAGTATGCTCTTCTTTTTGTCGAAAGCAGTTGCTGCATTTTGTTTTGTTGAATATGTTGGGCATAAACTTTCTGCATTCGGTCCTCATCAGACTTGAAGACATGTTTCTTTCACCTTCAAGAAATATCACTTCCTCGCTACTTATGAAACCAGGAACTCGATTTTGTTAACTCTCCACATTTCTCTTCACATCCTATCATTCGGTAGAATATTTTCCCAATTTTTCCTTAAAAGCCAACTTTTTTTGTAATGAAATTAAATAACACAATAGAAACATATCTACACCATCGATTAAAAAAACAAAAACATATGTAGATTTTGATTGTGTTCCTAAAAACCTGCTCTATATAAACTCCACCCGAATGCACGTAAACTTTCGCGGGAGCAGAGTTCGCAGGACGCAGCACCGGATGCCCGTCGAATACATTTTTAGAAAATAAACTAACTATTTACAATCTACAACTATAACCACGCACACAATCAACAAATCTCAGTTTATTTACCTAAACAGAATATTTACTGCGCAACTCCCAGTTTCATCCATTTTGACGCAGGCGCAATGTTCATTCGGGGCCTTTTTTCAAAACTCTTCGTTTCCTTTTAATTTTTGTCGAAACGAAATGTTTTGTACTTATTAATTTCCTTATACCGAACTACACAGCTAGGAATGCAAAAGCATTCTCAGTATTTTTGACCGGCAATATATACCTTCGAATTGACTGTAGGGTAATCATAAATCAAAATGTAAAAATGGATTTTTAGTCAAAAACAAAGTTGATAGGGTATTCTCTATGCCGTGATTATTGCATTGAAGGATTGAGTCTGCTCTTTTATAATTTTTGTATTTCAATAATTTTTGAGTTTTTTTATGTATTTCAAATCGGAGAATTAAATCTATGTTAAGTAAATAAAGCGATTTTAAACTCCATAAACACTAATAAGTGCTATTTCCAGTGCGATGAGTTTAAAAGATGGTGGACTGGTAGGACAAGGTAATTTTGAAAAGTCAAGTGCAAATAGCTTGATAAAATACTTGCTGCTTCAGATGATTTTTATAGTTTTCTTGAATTGTGAGCGAAACAAGTGTTCATTACTGTCAGTCAGCAAGGGGAAAAACTTGGGGAAAAAACTTCAAATAATTTATGATTAAACTAATCGTAAATTAATATATAAAAATTTTTAACGAATAATTTAAAGCCGGATTTAATACTTAATTTTATTTCAGATTGTGAAAAGATAGCGGGAAAATTTTAGAGAAATGAGAAGATAATGCGTAAGCAGTGCTAATAAATAATAAAATTGAAAATAATTTTTAATTATGGCGCACGGTGGAGATAGAAGGTCAGTACGGTAATTTTTGAAAGCATAATTATTAATTTCACTGGAGCCCGAATTACCGCGTGAAATAACTTTTATAAATATTTAAAATCAGAATCGTAATTATTTGGTTTGGTACTGTCTGATTTTTTTGCGATTGAAGCAATTTTTCTGAAAAATTTATAAATATTGAAAAAATTTCAGTGAAACATTTTATAAATTTAGAAAATAATTTTAGGGCCCATTTAAATATTAAAAATTGACACTTTAAAAAAATTATATAATTTTTTAATTTCAGAGATAATCCTACTTTTGCAATTATAGAAGAAGTATACGATGATGAAAATGCATATGAAAAATTTGAGAATGAGTTAGAAAGAGCTTTAGAAGCAGGTTATAGTGTCATAGTGATAGAACCATCTCGGTTGGGAGATGAAACTGCCAGATGGATAGCTGTAGGAAACTACTTGCACAAGGCTGCAGTGGTAGCAGGAGTGCTATCAGTGGCAACTGCTTATGTTTGCTCAGAGGAGCCAATATTTTATGTGCCCTCTGGGGTTTTGTCAGTCTTATTCACAGGACTGTATACTTTATCATGGCAGTTTGATCCTTGTGTGAAGTACCAGGTTGAAACAAACCTTAAAAAACTTTTAAATGAATTCCCCCAGTTGGGAGTTCATCCGGCTTTAATGTCAAGTGAACATCCCAAAACAAAAGTAGGAATATTTCCATTCAAAACTTTGCCAACCACTCCAGTAGTTTTAGTACACAGAGATAAGTCAAGAAGGAAAGTTTTACTTCACTCTGGAATTTCCATTATTGCTGCTTTCTTTTGTATGTGGAGACTGTATGATGTTTTTAAATGACTTCATTTCCTAATAGCTTCTTATTTACTAAATGATGAATATTTTTTAATAAAAAAAGCTCAAAATTATCTAAATACCTGATTTTTTTTAAGCAATTTATTTACAGTATACTTTTCAAAAAA
Organism: Brueelia nebulosa; assembly: GCA_028293925.1. Taxonomy (NCBI): domain Eukaryota; kingdom Metazoa; phylum Arthropoda; class Insecta; order Psocodea; family Philopteridae; genus Brueelia; species Brueelia nebulosa. The sequence continues at coordinate 239,674 of JAQIBA010000080.1, forward strand.
AAATAAAAATATATTTAGTTTTTGATATTTTATTTATTTGTTTATGTAAAATTCAGTTTTGGTTAAAAATTAAAAATTTTGCATAAACATTGACTAGATAGAACACTTTCCACTTGTTCAAGCATTGAAAAACAAGGAGTTTGAGTTTTACATGGACAGCACAATCAAAGCTGCTCTGAATTAGGTGTAAAATTGCCAGAAATTTCAGAATGGCAAAGAGAATTTAAGCAGTGATTTTTTCAAATTTTGCATTCAGGCAAGTTTATTTTAAAAACTATTTCTTGAGTTGTTTTTCATTTGCTCTCTTTTCCATGATCCAAAAATAAATTGAAGGACAAATGTGTCTTAAAAGAACAGCCACTTTTGATGTCAGAGGAGCAATCAATAACTCATCTTTTTTTGAAACAACATTTGCAAACAAAATCTCAGCCACATCCAGCGGTTCTTGGCCTGCTGCAGTTGTGTCATCCATAACTGAAATTGAAAGCACATTTAAACAAATTTTGAACACTGGACCAGCCTTGGGACAGGTTTGGGAGACTCACCTCCATACTTTGTACCATCTCCAGTCAGTGCATTAATTGATAAATTTGTTTTTATATAACCTGGACTTATTACTGTGACTTTTATGTTATGCTGTGCCACTTCAGCACGAAGAGAGTCATTAAATGCTTGTAAAGCATGTTTTGATGCAGTGTAAGCAGATCTGTAGGGGAGACCAATTAGTCCTTGCACACTACTTATTGCAATTATATGACCTTCTTTTCTCTCAACCATTTTAGGCAAGATTGCTTTAAAAAATATGGAAAAATTAAAAGATATAATCCAGATAATAATTTCCAGGTAGAAATTTTTTGTAAAAGCGTCTTTAAAATTCATTTTCTGATTCTTCAAGATTTATAAAAATGAAAGATACCCATTATTTTGTTAGCTTTGTTTAGGACAGAATCATTTAATAAAAATAATCTTTTTAAGCAGTACTTAGAGAAAAATTAAAAAATATTTGTTTAAAATCACATTATTTAATTATATCTCCAGCCATATTTTATTAATTATAATTTCACTCAGTTTTTGTTCACTCTCAAAGTGCTTTACACTAATTTCTTAAAAACAAACTCTTCACTGACAATTTCAATAACTGATGCTTATTGTTAGTGTGACACTGAACTAAATATCTGACATGGCCAATAAACTGATTTAAAAATTTCTTGGTCTTTCCAAAGCTTAAGTTAAAAACTTATAACTCTTTAGTTGAATATAAAATAGAATATCCAAAGCCAGTGTCCAAAAGAAACTGTCATCTTTTTTTAAATCAGAAAAAATTAGATTCTCCACAGTTAACCTACAAAAATATGATGCCTATACCTTTGGTTAAAGCTACAGGTCCTAAATAATTAACAGCCATAATTCTTGAGTCAACATCAATCTTGGTGTTCAGGACAGTGCCTCGATAACTGACACCTGCATTATTGATCAAAATATCTATGTGACCAAATATTGACAAAGCTTTTTCTGCCTGCTCAAAAACTACATCAACATTGGACAAATCTAAAGGCAGCACCACAGGTGGATAAGTCGGGGATGTCTGTAAAAAATAAAAGGTCAGTAAAAAAATTACAATCAAGCATGAAAGTGTAACAAATTCTGCTTCATTCATCCATTTCCCAGTTTTAATTTGAAGCCCTTTAGAGTTTTTACATTGGGCTGTCGACTAAAATTCCTAAATACCTCATACATTTGAAGTAAAACATCTCGAACTCTTTCCAGTTCTTTTTCCCTTCTGGATGACAAAATAATTCTACACCCAGCTTTGTAAAATATGTGAGCTAAAGCTTCACCCAGCCCCGAACTCGCTCCAGTTATGAGCACCACCTTTCCTTCGAGCTTTCTTTTCGACATTTGGTATTTGTAATAGTTAAAGTAATGAACAATAATTAAGGGAAGAGATAAAGGTAAAGCGAACGTCCTAAAAAACCACCAAATTAACGGCCACCGGAGCCATGCTTTAATGCAGTCGGCCACTGAAGCCATATTTTGGCTGCAAATCAACCTTAGAAAAGGCAAAAGTTACTCAGATAAACAAAGTGGCATTCAGGAATTAGGAACTGTCACTTCGGAAAATAAAACAAAATTAACAGACTCCCCTACAGATCCAGTCTGGAGTTAAATTCACAATGCTTCGACTTTGAAACCCGTTATAACCGGCCGTTGGCGGTGATTCGCAAATGGCGCCGGTGGCAATTCAGCTTAATTTTTTTACTGCCTCCGGGGGCCGATTAATATCACCGGAGTGGGTCTTGTTTTAGAAAATACTATGTGTTCTTTCGACTCCTGGTTTGTCGTCTTCCAGTAGGAAATTATTTTTCAATGAAGGAACTGTAGAAAGCAAAGTGGCGTCAAGTAAAATTAACTGCATTTCGACATAAACAAGCTTTGTTATATTAATAATATTTGGCAGGGCTTAATAACCCAAAATTTTTAATAATTAGTTAAACTTGATGAAAAATGCAAAATCATGTACTCTATGAAACGATTAGGGAGAATTAATTAACAATTATTAAAACCGGGGACTTCGCCCTTTTGTATGACAGTTACGACGACACGATGACTTCCGAAAGGTTCAGAGTTAACCGAAGTCGCGTACGGACGTATGAATATAGTCTGGGATTTTATATACAGAGAGAGACGACAAAAGTATAGTATAATTATATTTATAACCGTTTTACTACAGCGAACTCAAATAATTATATTACATTACCTTGAAAGTCCGAAATGGTGAACGATCGAATATTTCGTTATATTCTTGTGCATCCGGGAAATCACCAGCGTACCTCAGAAATAAGCGTATTTAGAAAATATTCCGGACTACGCGAACTGACTAGATGAATGTTGTTGTTCTCCAAAGTTCGATGTTTCACCGTAACATATGCTTAAAAAGCCTTTTCGAGGTAACGTAAATACCGTAAAATTGTGCAAAAATAAATAAAATATTAAATTTATTACGGAATGATTTTATCGTTTAGGGTCCTAATTTTATAAAGAAGCATAAAGAAAATTTGCTTCAATACCATACAACCATAAGGAACCCACAGGATTTTGAGCATTCACACCTATTCGAAATATTAGCCGACCTGAATTTGTCACAGCCCATACAGTATTTCGAGCGGCAACTTGTCGGAAACCGTTTGAATTACTTTTAAGTGGAGTACTGGGCAATTCCCAAGTATCTGTAAAGTAAAAAAATGCCCATTGCTGCTTTTTCTGTTAACTTACTCCTGCACATTTTCATTCAGAAAATTCACAGAATAAAACCTTTTGTATTTCCATCATTTGAAAGCAATGGTAACGATTTCCAATGAGATCCTAATGGAAATACGGAGGAAACTTCTTTTCTGATAAAGATCCTTCCGCAAGCACCTAGAGCCCAAATTCCTGGGTTTCCAAGATTAATTTGCTTCAATGATGTTTTAGCGGGAGCTTCTACAGTTTCCCACGAATCACCTACAATGAAAAATTAAAATATTTTGTAAGAAATTGTGACTGAGTAAAAAAAACCTCTGATCTCTTACCGATAGGAGAACTGGGTGAAATTCCCATTCTGCAAAATGCAGTTCCGCTTTTCCCAACAGCCCACACTTGCTTTGGTCCGCACGAAATACTAATCATTTGTTCATCGCTCGGAACGTGTTCCCAAAACAACCCCTACAAATTTTATTTTCTGAAAATTATCTGGATTTTTTTCGGCCTCCGACTAACTGCAAGTAACTTACAGCGGGGCAAGATTTGGTCACTCCTCTTCGAAATAATATGTAACCGTTTGCAGCCACGGCCCACGCAACAATTTCTTCTCCATCTGCATATAAACTGCAATCAGTGAGAGGAGTATAACCCAATTCGACCCAAGGGCCTTCGGTTTCTAATCTGGCACATCTAAACCATCTTCTTCGACGAACATAATCAGTGAAGTGTTTAGTGCCGTGATAGGAAGACGGAAAATCTACCGCATATTGCCAACCCTCTTTATCGACTCCTCCCGGTGTTTGAAAATCGATGCTCCACTCGCTAACCTATAAAATAGTTAAATATTGCAGATTTTAAAAATTTGACAAATGAGAAGAACCGAGAAATGAGAGAGAGATCAGACAAACCCATTGCCATTGCTTAGAAAGAAGCATTGTTTTTTCTCGAGTTCTCTTATGCTTTCCGGTGACATCGGACCACATGAACCTGTCAGTCGGCAAACCGTGCGATGTATATCCCGTAAGGGGATTCCACCTCTGATTCTCATATACATAGTAATAATGTTTGCCGTACATTTTATTTCTGCCTAGAGATTCTGAACCTAAGTCAAAAATTTTAATTATCAAAATTTATAATTCCTGAATGAACATTCCAATTATCTAAGGCAATTACCTAAATACAGCCACACAGTGTTGTCAAAACCAATGCCCCATGTCACACCGCCCGCGGTCACAACCTTCTTCAAATGCCCATCTATCTGTCGCCAAAACAAAGCTCTAGGCTCTATTATAACATCTTTAGCTAAATATTGAATTTTACTTAAGGTTATATCACCTCCACAACATAAATGCGTTATGTATGATGGAGTTAATAATGGGTCATCTGAATTCCCTCTAAAGGTAAATCCATTAAATTTTGCGTCATTAATGGAAACCACAAAGCTTTCAGCTTCACAAATTATTTTAATTTCGAATAAATTTCCAGGTCTAAAGGGTTGGCATTGATTTCTTTCTTCTTGTCCCCAGACGGAACCCCTTCTTGCATTCTGAACAACCACATCTTCATTAATACGGGGATTAAAATGAAAAGCGATGTTGTTATCCCCATTTTCTTCCCGGCATATTAAATCAATAAAAAATTTTTCGGCTACATCCTGAACACATCCTCGAATAATTAATGACGATCCTTGAGAAAACCCAGCTTGAAGAGGAATTTCGACGGGCATGTCTGAGCCAGAAAATGGTAATTCTATAGAATATGCATCGCCGTCAACTATTTTTTGCTCCATCTAAAAGAAGAAAAAGATACGTTTTAAGTAATAATTTTTTGATTTTTAGAATTTTAATTTTACTGCTGAAATGCTAGTTCTTTAATTTTAATATTACTTCAACCGCTGAAAGATCGCTGACATATATATCCCCAAGAGTTGTAGTAATCCAAATGGAATTCGAACTTGGGGAACCTGAGACGTTTCTTATCCGACAACAAATCGATTGTAATTCTGATTTCCATTCTTCGTATTCATTTTGACCTAAAAACTCAGCGCTTTAAGTCTCAGACTAAATTATTTAATGTGCTTTTTGCACTGATATATTAGTTTAACATGTCTGAAAATCTGCATTACAGATAAAAAACAAAAAGCAAACGCACCTACAAATTGTAAAATCACAGACATTGTAGAACAATAATATAAAGCTAATCGTGGATTGCGGGGTATACTACAATTAATAACGGCCGTTACGTCTTTCAGATTAATTTGTGCCCAAGACTCAGTTTTCGTTAAATTAAACAATGTGAAAGTTCCACAGTCTAAATTATCGTTTTCACCGCAAATCCACTCTAATTCGACAATGCAATCCCTATAGGCGGTCTCATTTGGAAGAAGGCATTTGCATTTTCCGGTTTTTGCCCAAGTAGAATTATCTATTGCTTTTTCATAATCTTCTAGCTCTCCGAAATCGTTAGGTAACCTCCCTTTTAATTCATTTATAATTTTCAAACGCCACGGTTCCAATAATTCTTGCTTTTTATTCACATTAACTTCTGTGAACCTGAAACCAAAAATTTATTAGGTAACTTTTGATTTACTAAAATATTCCTATAAGAGTCAACTCTGTCAAATATAAAAGCTCCGGTTTTCGTGTATTTTTTACTTTTTAGAACCGTCAGTCATTCAGTAACAACTCAAAAATTTAAAAAAAGTAATGCTGACCACTTAGGCAAAAGGTTAAAGTTTATTATACAAGCGCCTGCTTCAACTGTCGACCAAAAAGCTTCACTGTCAGCCCAATATAAATGATCGTCTTCTTCTTCGCGTTCTCCATGTTCACCGTATACCCCAGCAAACTCATCTGACTCGAAAACTATGCTGTCAGCTGCGTAGTGTGCTTCGGTAGCCACCACCGTCCCGCCTGCATGTTGGGGGCTCCACGATCGGGTGGGTACAGCAACCTCCGAAAAAATTCCTAAAAAGATTTACATAAAAATAATTATTATTTACACTCCAAAAACATCATTAATTTTTTCATTGAAATTTCAATCCTTTACCTTTATTAACAAATCCACAAACAGGATGGCTAACATTTTCATAAGTAGAGTCATTATCACTTTTGTCTAGTTGGTTATTAAATTCTCTCACTTCCACGATTTTTTCTTCTAAAATTTCCTTAAGATTGGGTCTAATTTCTGAAATACTGCTCAAATTGTCCTGTAAACTTCCGGCTAAACTTTCCGAGTCAGAATCTGTAGACAAAGTACTTGAGGATTTTTGCCAAGCAATGTTGCGGGCCGTGGCCGGTGCTGAATAACAGGTTTCATTAAAATATTGCTCCATTTTCGGCTTATTTTCATGTGAACCACTGTGACGATTCTGTAATAGTAAAACTGCACTAGAGAAATTTGAAGATAATCTGATGAAAACCCAAAAATGCCATTTCACAATTCCAGCAACTGTGAGAAAATTATTATAAATAATAATTGTTATTTATTCCTACATTGTTTGCCCAAAAAATTTAATGTAGGTGAAAATAATTGATTTAGTAGGAGTTGTTTCAAGTGTCCTCATTCACTCTGCAGGTTTGTTCTCTTTGTAAAATATCAAAGTAACAAATTACCAAAGATGTCCAACTTCTATGTCTTTTTTCTTTAGGTGTTGTTTCAAGCCCTCCGGGTAACAAACTCAAAGAGCTGCTAGTCCTGCTCAGCTGAGTGGGAGCACTTAAAGCACGCCATGTTTTTCCCATAAGATCTTCTGGAGTGACTGAAGTTCTAAAATACAACACCCTGAAAATAAACTATGATTCAATTTTGAACTAAAAAATAACAGGCCATTTGTTGAAAGAAATAAATTTCCTGCAGTATGCCTTACCTGTCTTCAGCACCAACAGCCCAAACTTGATCATTAGAAGCAACTGAAATGCTACTCATTTGTCCACACATTTCAACCCAGCGACTGCCTTTGGCTAAAGTATCACTAACCCCAGAGTTCTCTCCCTGAATACCTTTTCTGAACCACACCCTAAAATCTCTTGTGATCCCCCATAACCCATTGTTACCAATTGAAACCTGATTTAAAAGCAAATTATCACCAGGCTGTTCCACCTCTAACCAATCTGTACCTGTGAAATAAATTTCAAATACTACAAACTGATGCTCTGAGAATCAGTGAGTTAGCATTAGCAAAATTTACCAGTGACAGATTCTCTGGTAATCCCAGATCTAACCAGAGCTTTTCCATTCCACAGAACTACCCAAACAAGACCACTGGCTCCAACACTAATTTGGCTAACCTCACATCCATGTGGCATTGGAATGGACATCCACCTTTGGCCCTCAGGAGATATATTGCTAACATCAGTCCTAAACATGACTCTGCCATATGCTGTAACTGCCCACACTAACATTGTTCCAGCATTACCACCTGGCAATTGATTTCCACCTACAGACACTCCAATAAAAGGTTCTTGAGTGGGGTCCTTGTGAAGGGGTGCAATGGCACACCAAGAATTTAGGGCAATATATTTTCTGTATCTGACCCATTTTCTTCTTCTAACACATGATGTCCACTGCTTTGTGGGGTAGTATGTAGCTGGAAAGTCAACTGCATAGGTCCAACCCTGGAAAAATTAACAAGACAATTTTTAACATTTGACTTTGAATTATGAGTAAATTAAAAATACTTGCATCATGATCCAAAGGTTGGCCATCTAAATTAAGTTCCAATTTCCAGTCTCCTTCCCACTGCCATGCCATTGAAGGCAGTCTAATTTTTTTTAAAGTTCTATCAACAGTCCCATCAGCATTAGAATAGCTGTATCTGTCAGTGGGCAGAAGGCGCTTACTGAAACCGTCAAAAGGAGTCCACCTTTCATTCTCGTAGGCCTCTTCCTTCACTCGTATGGGAATATCCAGACCATGGGCGTGAACATATATTTGCCTGTCACCCCCGACTGCCCACAGAAAATTAGGAACAGCCGATAGTTGTTTAAACTCGAGCCCCAGATAAATAAATTCTCTCCATTTGGTGCCATTCGTTGAAAGGCCAAAAACACGTCCTTCATTATTTATAGCAAAGAGAAGCGAGCTTGGCATTTTAAGTAATAATACTAAAGTCCCGAAGAAATGAAAACTTGCACTGATGCAAAATTGGATAAATATAATTCCTAAGTTATTGATTTAAAGTCTTGGCAAATGATCCACAAAGCTCAAGAAGTTTTTATTTGAAATATTAGTCTCTTTACCGACAACATTCTGGCGTTAAAAACAAACCCCTAAAATCTCTTATAATATAATACCAGACATGTAACACAATTGGCTTCCATATTTGAAAATTCATTCATTGATTAGTGAGTTTACATTTCCGTTTATCGTAAATCTGACGCGCTAAACATAAGCCTCGTATTAACGTTCATTCCGCTAGTGGAGACATCTACATTTTTGTTGAACCCACTCAAAAACCGCCAAAAATCATTCAATTTTTTTAGATTTTTAAATGTGTTAAAGTCATAATTTTTTAGAAGAAGAAGTTTCTTTTTCTTAAATACATTTAAGTTTTATGGCTGGTATTTTAGCTTTTATTATTTATTACTGAAACGAATGTAAAGATGAGTAAAGCTAAAGTTAGAAATTTTTGAATTTTCTTTGCCTTGATTTTTCCTTCAGTTTAATTTTATTTCATCTGCGATTTTTAAAATTATTTAAGTATCATAATTTCAGTTTTAGGGCTACTGTTAAATTTTTAAAGGTATGAATGGTTTGAATGTTGCTTGGCAACGGAGATGGATAAACTATACGTTTCACGGGATGGATTTTAGTAAGAGTAAACACAAAAATGAGTTTTTACAAAGAGCCTTTTCTTGGAAAAAATAAAACGCTCCAATTAGTCGGATCACAGGTACATTTTGCCTATTTATTAATTCTCAGATAATTTTCATTTATATAATATACTTAGTTGCTTCATTTCTGGCTTACAGATTAACATTACTCCTAGATCAGATTATTCTGCCTATGGATCATTTAGTTCCAAAAGTTGCAAATCTTGCTCACTTGGCTCCTTGTCATGCATTCATGCTGAAAACCTGCAAAAAAGCACAAGGCCCAAGTCAGCAGATTATTCCAGTGGACATTATGCCAAGTGTAATTCCATTCATCAGTGGGCTTTAAACCTTGGTGAAGAAAAAAAGTCTGGTATGAAACTCAACACAATCATTTGAAGATTTCCAGACAAAGTTATAGTTTCTAAAAGCATTAATATTTTGTTTTCAAACTTGATAGATTGCTTGCATTTGCTCATTTCAATGTTTAGCAAAAAATTTAGTTAAAAAAAGTTCCTAAATTTTTTCTAAATGTGATTTGGTGGACTGGATATTAATGATAAATGCATAAGTTACTACATATAACTCACTAATAAAAACTAAATATTAGCTGTAACAAATATTGATTCATTAGCTGAATCTCACATCAAGAGAGAACTCAAATATATTGTTTCTTTCCATATTGTTTCTGATAAAAGATAAAGTTTGCAATATGATTAAACTTTCCTGAATTATATTTTGGGGTATTTAAATATATGATAAGGAATTTATCAATTCATAAACAAAATATGCTTAACAAATTTGTTTTAATTTCAGATGATTCCTCATTAAAAGTCTCACATTTCACAGACTCATCTTCAAAACTTCTTCAAAATTTAATTGAAACTCACAACAATGAGGCAGCTCAAGATGGCAGTTCTTCTTCTGAAAGTTGTTTTGGCGCATTCAATAACGCCCAATTAAAAACCACAATTTCTGAAAAATATTTACAATCAGATATCTGTAGTGAATTTCCCAAAACAGATTCTTCAGGAATCGGCTCAGAAGTTCAAGTATCGTATATGAAAGACAGTTTAATAGAAGAACAATCAATTACAAAATTGAAAGGTTCTAAAATTCGGCAGTCATTTCCCGAAAGCACCGAAGAAAAGACTGTCAGATTTTTGGATAGCCAACATTCAGCACTGCCTGAAAAAAGATTTAGTTATGATATTAAATGCACTCATTTGTGCAGAGAAATACCGCAACCGTGTTTGAAGAGTGAATTTGTGCTACCGCATGAACGAACTCACACGTATCAGCGAAAAAGGACCACCTTTGATTGGGAACACGGGGGGGAATTGAAGGCTCTTGAAAGGGTTAAAAGTGACAATAATATTGTAAAAATCTTGCTTCCTAATGACGAAGACGATTATGAAATTTTTAAACAAAGTGAAAGAAACAAAGAACAATTGTATTGCCAAAAATTCACGAATTCGCCAAAAGAAAGTGACAACGAAGAAGCAAAAAAAGCTGAAGAAAATCCAAGTGAGGTTTTGAGGGAGGAGTTAGCTGATAGTGAAAATTTAAACCATTTAGATTTGAATTTAAGGGGATTTTCTAAAGAGGAAGCAGCTTCTGAACACAAATCAAATGGTTCAAATAAAAGAATCCTCGAGCAGTCACAAAAACTTGATTCTGTTGTCGACGACACGAATCGCGGTCAGAAAATTAATATTTCTGATTCAACTTATGAAGAAATCGTTCAACTTTTAGAAACTTTAGAAGACGAAGATTCAGAAAGCAGTGAGTGCTATTTCATTAACTTTAAATCAGCAATTAGGTTAGGGTTAGCAATTAAAGCCGATTAGAATTATAGTCTGAAAAGTATTGATGCCATACATAATCAAGACCCGCACAAATAAATAATTAAATAAATACTTTTTTCAAACTGAGTTTCAGATGGTATTTCAATATTAGGTTTTTCTGCCCCTTTCATAATTTGGTAAATTAATGAGATCAGATTAAAACCTCATTTACGAAATTAAATAATTTTTATTATCCAAATCAACGAACACGCCATTAATGACAAACAAGTCCTTACAGTAAACGTGAAAAACAGGGAGGAATCGATTGCAGAAAATCCAGTGGTTGAAGTTTCTTCCGAAGATAAAATAGATTATCTCGATGTTGTTTCTTCGTATCTGGAAGAAGTAGAACTTAATGATATTTCTTCAGAACAAAAGTATCTGAATACAGAAAAATGGAATTTCGATGGATTCTCTTCACCCAGGTAAGTTCTAAAATTTCTTTTTGCAGACAAAATAGTTTCGGAATATATATTTTATTTTACTGTAGGCTCGAGGATCTTTTAAACAAAAACTCGGTGGAATTAGCTCACGAAGTCTTCTCATTAAAAATACAAGTAGAAGATCAAAAGAAAGGAATAAAATTGTTAAAAGAAACATTGGCGGAAATGAAGGAAGCAAAGAAGACGATGGAGCTCGAGCATCAAGAAGCCTTGCGGAAGACCAATTCAGAGGCGGAAGTTTTGGTGCAGCGCCACCAAAAGTTTATAAAACAGGTAAACGATTTCTTGGGATCATTTCTTCGAAACATTTATATTTAAAAACGAATGGATTAATCATCTGAAATTTTCTATATTTTTATTTAAATAAAGTGAAAATAAATAAAAGTAGCCTTAATAAAAAAGTGGCTCGTAAGTTGCCAAACTGAATGCAATTGTCCCCACTGAACGGCGAAGCCAATACAGGAAAATATTAGGAAGCTTTCAGAACGAAATTACAAATTCTTTAATATTAAAAATTTGATTTTTATTTTATAGAAATTAAAAACAGTGAATTTTTAAACTCTGTTAATTCAACAGAGGAGAAAATCAATCCTTTATAACATATAATTGTCGACTTTATAACCCCATAATTATTTTTTTAGTTGCTGAATGAAAAGAATAACTTAAACGAAAAAGTTTCAAAATTGGTGCAAGACCTTAAATTAGGAGAAGAAAAATACAAGAAAAATTTAAAAGCAATCGAAGAGAAGCACGTGATAGAAATAAAACGAGCAAAGGAGGCTCAGGCGGTGGCTGATAAAATAAAGCGAGAGAAATGGATGGAAATTAAAACTCAAAAAATCAAAGTAAAGGAGACTTAATTCCTAGTAAAAGAGTGCCTATAAAGATGATAATAATGGAATGGAGAATTATTACAGGAAATGACAATCAAAGGTCTTGAACCAGAGCTTTCTCGAATGGCCGCTCATCAGCAGGAAGAAATGACAGAACTGAGAAACCTCCACAAGGCCGAAATAGAGGCCATAGAATTAAGGGCAGCTCGACGAACTTCTGACTTGATGGATGAATTAAGAGCGGAATTAACAAAAGAAAAGGAGCGAGCAGTTGCTAAAGAGACGGCTTCTGTTCGGGCCTCGTGAGTATTTCAGCTGTTTTTCACCCTAAAACTAACTTATATTGCATATTTTGATTCCCAGAGACTCTCATTTACGGGGTTACGAGTTCTGCATCCATTCTTGTTTTTAAGTGCCATAAATAATTTCCATGTGTATTAAATTTTAGAACCAAACCTTTTTTGCACAAAGGGGAAAAGTAAGGACGAAAACCGTGTTTTTGCCAATTCACCTTATATACTATTAATCCGAAACTTATAATACAACTCATTAAGTTTTGTTTATATTCGAACTTAAAGCACTTTTATCACTTTTAGACGTTTTAAAATTAAGTTTAAATTTACAATATTATATAATTATACACTTCACATCCATTCTTCAGAGTAACTTCAATTAAATGACCTAAAAGGTGCGCGGACGGCAAATTTATAGGTATATTATCGATGACGCAACAGCAGACGACGGTTTGTGAAAAATGAAATACAGTGGTACCTCGAGATACGAGCAGCTCAACATAGGAGTTTTTTTGAGATACGAGCTGGAGCTTGGGCCATATTTTCGTTGTAGATATGAGTCTAAGTCCGTATTCCCGGGGCGTCCAGACAGTTGTTATCCTGGTTATCCTGGTTAGAGAATCTCCTACTCACTTGCACGTGTGACCCGCTTGAATCGAAGTGTACCTTGTGTGCTGCACTCTTTTTTACTCTTTTTTGCGTGATGGCTCAATTCGTTTGAGAAACGTGCATATTTGACTTACGAGCTCGGCTCTGCAACGAATTAAACTCTTATCTCGAGGTACCACTGCATAAGGGAATTTTGTAGAATTTCTTTTAAAACTCATTTCGCCTTTATGACGAAATATACTCCTCTGTAATATGTATAATATAAATATATAATAAACTAGGGGGCTTCGCCCCCTGAGCGCTTCGCGCTCCAACCCCCATGGTAGCTCGGGCTTCGCCCTCGCTGGGACTTTGGAATTTCAGTCTACATCTATACCTTAATAACAGATACGATAATACATCTAAAAAATGAATGCACCGAACATCATCCCATTCCAATTAACTACGAAAATAATATCAATATCATAAGTAAATCAGCTTTCTTCCTTATATAGCTGATTCTGTTGTTGATGTGTCTTCTGTTCCTTTTTCTTTCCCTCCTTTGTTAACCACCATTTTGTTTCGTCGCTCAGCCATCCAAATTCTCTTCCATATCCTTCGTTCTTCACCATTCTCCCTTCTACAGAACAAAGATAAATGGTTCTCTGTTTAATCTGCAATCTCTAAATTGCTACTTATCTATGGGCGACTCAAACCTAACCAAACCTCCATCTCTTCTTCTCTGGCTCTTCTGAGTCTGGTTCTAAACGCTGACAGAGTGGACTTTCTTCTCGGCATTTTCTTATATTTTATTTTTTTTTTATTCTGAACTCTAAACTCTAACACTAACTTCAACTATCAAATCTACAACAAATTCTCGGAAAATCCGAAAAGCACGCTGAAAAAACTACTGACGCTAAACCCACGCTAACTAATTTCTATCAATTCTACAACAAATTCTGTGAAAATCTAAAAATCACTTTGAAAAACCACTACCACTAAATCCACACAAACTAATTACTATTAAATCTAAAAACAATTCGCTGAAAGTTTGATAAAAATTCTTAAAAATGCTTAATGCTCAAAGAATATAACCATAAGCAACATGGATGCATTCAGAATTTCAGGCAAATAATATCCACTTGGCAATCGAATGTGGAACCCCGAATTCATAGTTCCCAAATACCAAATTCCCATAATTCCCTTTGCCACTGTACTCAAAGTGGCAAAAAAAAAGAACATCGACCCTTCAGCATGAGAAAGGAATGCGTAAAGTTATCTGGTTTTTCCCCGAAACCTAAACAGGTTTTTTGGAAATTTCTCGGCTGTTGCTGATTTTCCAGAAATGAGACATAGCGCAGAACCTTCTCTGGAAAAATGCGCGTCTTTTGGAAAAAGTCCGGTCGAAATCGGTTCAGTGGTTGCTGAGATCTTAGGTAACAAAGAGGAAGTGCACACACACACACACACACACACACACGCATTCCTTTAACAGATTTATATATTAGTATGATAATAGTTTAATATCATTTATTTGCAATGGTTTCGTAAAAATTGTTTATAGAATTTTTACCCTTTCAGAATGGAAAGGGAATTCGAAGAGGAAAGAAATAGATTTCAGCAGCAGTGTCAAACTCTAAAAGAAAATATAAGGAAACTAGAATCGAGATTCTCTGAACAGGAACTGGAATTTAAGCAGAAGCTGATGAACGTCAAACAAGAGGAAGAGAAAAAGAAGCAAAAGATCAAACGCGATCATGAAGAAAATTTGGAAGAAATCCGACGACAACATTTAGTAATGAACTGTTTTGCAAATTAAAATGAAATATTCAGCAATTTGTAAGGGCCTTTTTTTAATTTTAGATTGACCTGAGAAATTTAAGGGAATCACTGGAAGCGGAGAAAGAAGTTTTTATTAATAATTATAAAAAACAACAAGTGACCAAATTTTTGGAAAGGGAAGCAGAACTCCATAAGCAGTTTAAACAAGAAAGAGACAGAGAGATTGAAATGATAATTGAAACTCTTGAAAATGAAGCTGCACAGGTACACTTTTTAATGAAAATTTTATCGGTCACTGCTGAAGTTAAAGATCAGCACTCTCTGTTCCTAAGCCATTTTCAGTAAATTATTAGTGTAATACACGAATTACTATTTAAATGAGTCGAGCACTCATTTTTTGTCACAATTTTTAATTTCAGATTCAGTCAGAATTAACTCTAGCCGGAGAGACCAAATTAAAAAGACTCAGGGAGAAGATGGAAGCGGAGCTGAAAGAAATGGAAGGAAGCGAAGCTGCTTTAAAAATTAAACTCACCGAAGCAAAATCGAAACTTTCGGAGAAAGAAGATTATATTACGGAACTCAGTTCACATATCCGGCAATTGCAAACCGAACTGGCCTTTTTTAAAAAGGTACAGTTTTCCGCTCACGAATTATATAAATAAATAAATCACTTAATTAAAGATTAAATAAGAAAATTATTGTAGTCTTGTGAAGAAATGACCTCAGAAAAGGCGAGATTGAAGGAAATAATCCGCGGAGAGTTTGAGAGCAGCATAGCCGATTTAGCCAAAGAAAAGGATAATCTGGAAAAAGAAATGGCGGTATGCAAAGAGTTGCACGCCAAGGAATTGGTGAAAAAAGATCAGCTTAATGTCCAAATCAAACATGAAATGCAGAAAGAACTCACGAGGGTTTACAGCCGGTAAGAATTTCTTTTGTTATTTGAAACAGCTTCAAAGCCGATTTTGACATATCGATTTTTCCAGAATAAAAACGGCGGTGAGCAAAAAGGAAAAAATTATAGAATCCTTGCGGCAAGAAAATGGAGTCATCAGCCAAAAGTGCCGTCAACTGGAATTAATGTTAGATCATCAAAGAAGAAACCTTCTCCTCCAGTAAACAAAGTAAGTTTTTTATTCTTTTGAAATCAATTATCAATAAGTTATATAAAATTGTATTCAGAGCTCTGATGTCAGAACAGAGTAAAATTTCGGTAATATTAAGCAAAAGAGGGGAAGTCGAAGGAGGACAGTAAAAGAACTGCGAACTTATATTAATTATTTTTTATTTTCGAATTTGTATTTAAAAGACACTTTTACAATTAATAAGTCATTACATCGATTCACATGGCCATATATCTGTGAACACACAATCGTTTTGCTTAGACGTTTTGTATTGCCCACCATTTCGATGGACAGATTTTTTCCGATGCAACGACGATCTGCTCCAAATGCATTCGTTCTTAATCTACCGACAAATATTTATCAAATGGAATTTTGTTAGGACTGGAAAAAGGGACGAAAATTATTCAGCGATTAAATATACATTGATAAAATTTTTAAAGAGTATGACTTTTAAAAGGCATTTGGAGTTAAGTAAATTTTTTTAATATGAGTAAATTACAGCTCTCCATCGGGATGAAGGTCGAATCTCGGTGGGAATGACATCCCGTCTAACTGTGGCCTTTGAGCTGGTCTGTGGTGCTGTAAGAGAGAAATATAAATTTAATCATTGTCGTGACCAAGATTTTCCTGTCTTTGTGGACACTGACAGAACACTACGGTACAATTATGGTGCAAGACAAATGCAGTCACAGGAGCACACTGATCTACCTATAAAGCCCAAAAACTCATAAAAAAGGGTATGCAAGAGTGTGGAGATTCCAAGTAATCTCGGAAGCAAAACGATGAATTATTAGACATTGTTCCGTTGTATGGGAACAATGCAAAAGTGTGCGCAATGTTGAAGTATTCGGGGGTTTTCACAGCCAAGCAAGCACAGAAGGGGTCAAACAGGACTTACAATTAGCGTCGGTTATTTATTCCAACGCCATATTTGGACGAAGTTTGTTTTGTGGAGGCTGCAGAGAAAAAAAATTGAAATAAAGCGTCGGCTAAGATTTTTGGGACAGTGAATTTTGCTAAAAGCGAAAGCCTACTGAATGTCGGGGGGTATACTTTTCGAATAAACTTGATTTTGGCTCGATATATTTTTCTGAGATTTTCTGAAATGGCGAAGACACTTACGACTGGACTCAAGCCTCTCGGAGCAGAACCTGCCCTGCCTTTCTGGCGAAATTTAGCGATAGCTTGCTCAGCGTAATCGGCTCTTTCTTCGGCTTCCTCCAGTTCTTGTTGGGCTTTACGGAACTTGGCGAGGTTAAGAGCAGCAATTTCTTCCTGCAATATCACAGCAATTCAGTCATTAGAAAGATGTCTTCGGGAGGAAAAAGTGTAGAGGGTTATTAGGTTCACTTACGGCTTCTTCGATCTGCCTCTTGTATGTCTTAATCTTCTGTTGGAGTTTATCTACTAGATCTTGCATGCGCTCGTGGTTCTTGCGATCTTCTTCAGACTGGAAGCTGAGTTCCTTGATTCTCCTTTCTGTTTTTCTAAGGTTCTTTTGAGCATCCGCATGTCTTCTTTGTTCGCCGTCAAGCTCATTTTCTAATTCTCTCACTCTCTGCTCTAATTTCTGAATAGCTTTTTTGCCTCCCTTGAGAGCGTTTCCTTCCGCTTCATCTAGTCGAACCTGTAATCGTTTTTATTTTCCCACATTAAAATGTTGGTTGTTTCTGTAAAAGCTGTGCAGTAATTGAATGCCGACCTGAAGTTCCTTGATTTGTTGTTCAAGAGCTTTCCTGAGTTTCTCCTGGGTCTGGGCGTGATCCTGTTCAGCTCTGAGTTCGTCAGCTAAACGAGCAGCGTCAACCATGGCTTTCTTGGCCTTTTCTTCGGAGTTCTTGGCTTCGTTGAGGAGCTCGTCCAAGTCAGACTGCAGTCAGGCAACAAAGGTTATACCCACAACCTGCATTTAATGACCGGATATTCAAAGCTGAACTCACGTGAAGAGTCTGAAGTTCAGATTCGAGTTTCCTCTTGGCAGCGGAAACGGATGTGTTTTGGGCCGAGAGTTCGTTGAGCTGCTCATGGGCGTCAGACAGTTCTTGTTCGGCTTGTCTGCGACCGCGATCGGCTTGTTCCAGAAGTGTTCGAGATTCTTCCAATTCGTTCTGGAGGGCGTTGGCTCGTCTTTCAGCAATGCCAAGCTGTTCTCTGGCGTCGTCTCTGGCCCTTTGTTCTTCCTCGAGGGCGGTTTGGACGTCCTTCAGTTGCTGCTGGTAGCGTTTGATGTTCTTCTGGGCTTCGGCATTGGCCTGAAATAATTTCAATTTTGATTTAATTACGGCATCGATGGACATCAGGTCCTACTTTTAGGGTTTATTACCTTGTTGGCATGGTCCAAAGCGATTTCTAATTCGTTAATGTCGGCTTCCAGTTTCTTCTTCATCCTGAGGGCCTCAGCTTTTCCTTTGGCTTCGGCTTCCAAAGACGCCTGCATGGAATCGAGAGCTCGTTGGTGGTTCTTTCTGGTGTTTTCGAATTCTTCTTCCTTCTCTTGGATCCTTCTGTCGATTTCTTGGCGCACTTGCGACAACTCCAGCTGTGATCTGAGGACCTTGTTTTCTTCTTGTTCCAGAGCGGCTTCGGCTTCTTCTAATGCGGCCTGGAGTTCGTCCTTCTCAACTTCCAAGCGCTTCCTAGCCTTTTCGATTTCATGAATGTTTCTGCCGCCTTCTCCAATTTGATCCAGCAAATCTTTAACTTCATCTGCAACCGTACGTTCGGTTTTGAAGTTGTTCATTCCGTTTTTAATGAAGCTAATTAAAATGTTGAACTTTCTTACCGGCAAGGTTCTTGTTTTCCCTCCTGACGGCTTCCA
Organism: Brueelia nebulosa; assembly: GCA_028293925.1. Taxonomy (NCBI): domain Eukaryota; kingdom Metazoa; phylum Arthropoda; class Insecta; order Psocodea; family Philopteridae; genus Brueelia; species Brueelia nebulosa. The sequence goes on from JAQIBA010000080.1 coordinate 258,458, forward strand.
ATTGCTCTTGTCCTTCCTCGTAAGCGTTCTTGAGCCTGAACAGTTCGGTGGAATAGTTTCTGCACTCTTTCTGGCTGGCATCCAGTTCAGCAGCGAGATCATCGACTTTAATTTTCCATTCTCCAATGATTTTGTCAAATGCTTTCTGTTTCTTCTCGGCGGCGTTGGCAATGGCGGTGGCTCTGTCGACCTCGAGTTGAAGGTCTTCAACTTCGGTGGCCAAACGCTGCTTGGTTTTTTCCAGGGCGATGACTTTCTGGTTGAGAGACTCGATGGTTTCTTCGGCTTCTGCCAAACGGGCCTGGAGTTTGCGTTTGGATTCTTCGAGTTCTTCGGCCCTGGCGACGCCTTCGGACTCGTATTTGCTGCGCCACAATTGGGCTTCAGCGTTGGCTTTGGAGAGTTGCCTCTGAAGGTCGGCTTTGGCCTCGGCTTCTTCTTCGGCCTGTTCGCGAATGTTGTCCATGTCGTGCTCAAGGTTTCGGAATTTGCCGAGCAGGGTGGCGCGTTCCTAAGGTTGAAAAGCATTTTACGACCGCTCTTTGGAGATCCTTCTCTCCTTCTCATGCTGTTGTTTACTCACTCGGCTTTCTTCGTCCGCCAGCCTCTTCATGTCCTCCAATTGAGTGGTGAGCGAAATCTTGATTTTGCTCAGCTGAGATACTTGGGATTCGGCTTCTTCGAGCTGTCTGAGGAGGTCGGAGTTCTCAATCGACAACTTCTTCTTGGCGGCATCGAAGTCATTCAGGGTCCTGTTGGCCTCATCTACCTTGGTCTGAAGTTCGTTGTTTTGGTGCTGCAATTGCTTGGCAATTTTTTCAGCCGCGGCCTAGGGAAGATATATTCGATGAATTAATTATTGAATTAGTACTTTACTTCAAAATGTCTTAAAACGCACAAATAAATAAGCTGAAAAACGAAAATGATTTGATTATTCCACTGTCTTTTGATTAGAGAGAACGGTTTAGCGTTAGTAACACTAAATATTCAAACTCGTTATCAAATTCTTCGCAGCGATACGGAAATTTTTCTAAGTATATTTATTTTTAATGTGAAGGGTTAAATTTAGGACGTGGTTTCTCGAATGATGGGAGTTCTGTATGTACAAAGGTTTATTTTAACGTAGTCAATCGGGATAACACACAAGCAGTCCTCGCACAAACCTTCTCATTGGCCAGATGATCAAGGGTGGCCCTGATGTCATTCAGTTCGGTATAATATTGGATTTTCTCTTTCTCAGTTCTGCGAAGGGAAATTAATTAATGCTCACTTGTTCTTGGATGATCGCTTTCTGGGATGAATCTGGGTCCGATCGGGGAACTCAATACTCACTTGGCTTTAAGTTTGTTCAGCTGGTCGATCTGTTCGCTCATCTCGGCCACCACATCATTGTGCTTCTTGCGCAAGTTGGCCAAGGTGCCCTCGTGCTGGATATTGGCTTCTTCCAAGTCCCTCCTGAGTTTGGACAGTTCGGCTTCTCTCTTCTTGTTCAGCTCGATTTGGGCGGAAGTGGCGCCGCCGGCTTCTTCAAGACGCTCTCCCAATTCCTCCAACTCTCTGGCGAGGTGAGCCCTTTGTTGTTCGGCCTGTGGAAATTAAATTGGATTGTCATTCCAACCGAAGAGTATTTCACATCCATCACATGTCGATGATATGCTTACCTTAGCGCGAGCCTGTCTTTCGGCTTCGACTTCCTCTTCCAGTTCCTCGATTCTGGCCTGGAGTTCCTTAATTTGCTTCTGGAGCTTGCCAACAAGGGACTGCTCATCTTCCAGTTTGGCAGTGATGGAGGCGAGTTCCTTGTCCTTGCGTTGGATTGTTTGTTCGAGTTCTTTCTTGTTTCTTTCGAGATCGGCTACGGCTTCTTGAGTCAATTTCAAGTCGCCTTCGACTTTCCTCTTAGCCTTTTCGATGTCGCCACTGAAGTACAACGCCGTATATTATGCAATTGTCTGTTTGTATGTAACTGTCGATTCTTTGAACGAATTCTTACCGGAGTTTCTTCTCGCGTTCGAGTGAGTCCTCAAGTTCGTCCAAAGTCTGTTCGAGTTTGGCTTTGACTTTGTTGAGGTGGTTGATTTTGTCTTCGGCAGCCTGGAGTTCCTCGGCCGTCTTTTGGTTCGTCTCTCCCTGCATTTTCTTTTCCTTGTTCAGTTTGTTGATGAGTTCATCCTGGTGGGCGATCTCATCGTTGAGGTTTCTGATTTGGTGGTCTTTGGTGGCCTTGTCGGCTTCTGCTTTTTGCAGGGACAGTTCCATGTCCTCGAGATCCTTCTTGAGACCGGCCAATTCTTGTTCCAATTTCTTCTTGCTTTGGAACACTTGGTTTCTGGCGTCTTCCTCATTCTGCAGCCTATCTTGCATTTCCTGTTTTGCAATAGTCGAAATTCGTATCAAAATAAACTCAAAAAATCATTTTCCTGTCTTTGGTTTTTTGCCGTTTGTTAATTTCTCTTTCAAAAAAAACATTCGTTCTGTGGCTAAGAAGCAGTAAAACGGCTGTCTTTAAAAGCAATTCCAATGTTTATTTAACCGGTCTTGGAAGGCAGTAAAACTGTTTAATTGAAGATTTGTTGAAAAACTGAAACCAACTTTAAAAACTGCTTGGAAGGAAAACAGCTATCCCAAAGACAACTCCCGATCACTCAATTATTATGCTGAATGACCGATGTGCCCACCAAATTCGGTTGTGGGCCGAACTCGAGCTCTTCTCACTGTCAGCACTCGGAACCCGTACAAAAGACATTCTCTGTCGGACACAAAGAGTTCGTTCACCGTTTTGTAATTTGAAAAGCTGACGTGGAAAAAGAAAATTCCAGTAAATTGAGACTCAAAACGCGATCTCAATTGGGAGTTATTTTCACTGCGGAGCGAAGATAAATACAGGGGAAGAAAATGTTTATTTTAACGAGTTCAAAGAAAATTTATTTCTTCTCCTGATTTAATACTTCATAATATAGGGCTTGTGATGACTTTGTTGACATATTCGCAATTTGGACGGTTAAAAATAGCCCCGTGGGCCAGAGATTAATTTTAAAATGCTTGTGTTACGGAACCGCAGATTAATTCCAACGGCCAGTACTTTTTTTAGGGTCTTCGCAACGTGTCATTGCAGGAATGTGACGGTCAAAATTGCTTCTGAAGAGAAATTTTTTCACCTTCGACCCGATCTACTGACACCAGAAACGGTGACAATACATTTATTTATTGGAAAAAAATTTCGGGTTCGCCGCTGTGTGATTTGTATGTTGGAAATCGTATGACAGTCGTTTTTATAAAAGCGATACAACGATTTGCTCATTACTCGGCAGAAGAAGGAGACGTATTCGGGGCTGAATTGGAAAAGAAAATCGGGAAAGGGCAAAGGATGCATAAACGCAAATAGAAAAGGAACAAATGTTTAAATAAAAAAATGATTAAATACAATAAGAAAAATGAAAGACAAAATGAAGGAAGCTAAATTCAGTGATAAGGAAGAACTCAGAGCAGGTACAGAGTGGACCACAGAGAGAAAAGTAAAATTAAATTGGTGAAAGAAGAAGTTGCAGAAGATAGAAAAGCGGCTGCTGAAATAAGTGTGGTGTAAGATAGACCGATACAAAAAAAAATAAAAAAGAAAAGAAAAGAAAGAAAAATAACTCAGCAAAGGAAATTCTTTTACTTCAGGTTGACCGAAATTTATTTGAAAATAAATAAATAACGTAAATACTGAATTTATGGAATAACTTTCAAGTATTCTTTTTTGGAAAAAATATAAAAAAGGCAATGTCACGCCCCGAGTAAAGACAGTAAATTTACTCTGTTACTGAATGCATTCATTTGCTGTGACAGGTAAATCATTGCATCGTTTTTGGCCAATTTAAGGAATCAATTTGAGAAAAGAAAACTGTACTCACGTTCAGCTGAGCTTCGAGATCGTTCTTCTGGGCCTGAAGCTTGTTGGCTCTCTCCTGAATGCTTCCAAGGGCTCCCTTTTCACCCTCCAAAGAAGCAAGGAGTTTCTGCTTCTCCTCCAGCAGTTTGCTGTTGAGAGCCTCCAACTCCTTTCTCGCTTTTTCTTCCCTCTCGAGGTTTTCCTCCACCTTTTTCATTTTATCTTCCAATTTCTGCAATAAATAACAGCCATCCACTTATTGAACTTCCGAAGGAGCCGAAGAACACCACTTGCACCTCCACTCCACCACAACCACCGCCAACCAACCTCCAGATCGGCCTTCCCTTTGGCCCGGGGATCAATGGCGACCGTTTCGATCATTTCCGAGTACGACTCCATTCGGTTCGAGCTTTCGATTTCAGACTGAACACCTTGGTGCTTGTTTCCCACTCTCGATCCGAATCCACGTAGGATGGAATTTCATTTGGCAATGGTACAAATTTAAAAAATAGCCACGAATTTTGTGTGTTCGAGGGAAACTGAGAAATATTATATTCCTCTGGAATCTTAAGATGAGGCTTCCCGACGTGGTCACCCTTCGGCTTCGTCGCACTACTTACGCCGCGGGGATATTATTAATCCAATTTTTTTGAGAATTATTAAAAAAGTGACCTCGCGGGTTTCCAAATATCCCGTTTCCAGAAATAGACGTTAGTCACAGAGAAATGATTGTTGAAAGCAAGAATTACTTGATTTAATTTTCATGCGGAGCTTCGTAATTTTCTTAATCGCGTTGACAAAGGATCCATTTATTAAAAATTAGCGCAGCATTAATAATTATTTTTTAATGGAACCTTCCCAAGAATTAATTGAGAGAAAAAACTTCTTCGACATTTAATCCGAATTAAAATTGAACTTTTTTTTAAATTTAGTAGCCCGAAGTCTCCCGAAACTTTTCGACTCATTTCCTGTGTCTCATCTGCTGCAGCATGACGAATATAAGTTTTAAGCAAAATAATTTAGGGGTTTTTGAGTTTCGATTACTCATTTTTAAGGAGGGCGGTCAGATAAGGAAAAGCGGAGGCGCAACATTTCACTGAAATCGTTTGCTTACCTTCATTTCCTCCTCTACGTTGACGACATTAAGCAAAGGCTTAACTTTAACCCACAATTTCCACCAGGGCCAGGTTCTGAGCTTGAGATATTTGCGCAAATTGCGCTGAACAACTTGCAGAGCCAACCTGTTGTCAAACAGAAAGTAAAAGTGGAGTTTTTGCGGAAAAAGTGAAGCGCCATTTTTAAATGGGCGTGGGTTACCTTTGGTCCTGCAATTTCTTGAATTGCTTTCGGCTGAGGAAGCCTCTGACGTAAGCCTGCATCCAGGTGACGATTTTGCCGAGACGATCGTCTCGGAGTTCTTCCATCTGACCCAGGACACCGGCGCGGAAGAACACCTTGGTGTGACCCAGTCGGTACAGTTCCGGGTCGAGCTGAGTGGCATTCAGGATAATCTCGGCACACTTCTTGGGGTCGCTTTCTTTGCTCACTTCTTTGGGTGCCAGGATTTTGTAACTGTCGATGAAAAACATGTCAGTCTTCCCGAACGGGTTTCGCTAGTCGAATCGGTGAACTCACCGAAGTTTGAAGTCGGGGTAAACCATCCTGTTGGGGAAGCCTTTGCGACAGATACGGATGCCTTCAAGTACACCGTTACATGTCAACTGGTGCATGACCAAATGAGAGTCGATCACGCCTAAACAAAGAGGAGGTATCAGTTTTGGAGGGAAGGAGAAACCACAAATGGTGATGTTCTGTGACATACCGGCTTGTTTCATTTCGTTTGGAATGATACAACGCACGAAGTGTGGCTGTGTGCTCTTCAGCGTGGTCATGAGATTGTTCAGTTGTTCCTGTGGAGAAATTTCACCGCGTTAAATTTTTACTCTTGAAAAAATTTTGTTTGCACATGGAAACATGGCGCTCTGGTTGAAAATGCTTGAAATTTCCATGAAGTGTTTCCAATTGGGGTATTTGACCCCAACTCTGTTGGGCAGGCGCGAAATAACGGAAGAAAGCAAGAATTTTTTCAGAGCAGGATATTTCCAGTGTGCAATGATTTTGAAAAAGATTAGGCAGAATTTATTGAAAGCTTTGAAATCAAAACTTGAAGAAAGCTGAATTAGTTGTGAAAGCGAGTGATGTTATCGTGCTAAGGGCATTCAGCTTTTTTTCATGTTTAGTCAAAATGCAAAATTAACCGGCAAAACGTGCACGAAAACTTGAAAATCAAACGACTGGTTTTTAAACTTTCTATATGAAAACGGCCACTGGACATTCTTTGAAAAGTCAGCATTCGTTTTGTTGTTTTGCGAAGTTTAAAAACCTTCGAGCAACCACTGAGCACTAAATATTAAATTACTTTACCAAGTGCTTTTTTCTGTCAAAAGGTTAAGTGATAACTGAATTGTCCAATCCGACGTACCACCAACAGTGCAAATACTGGTGAGACTACTAAAATACTTACAAATTCAAATTCGCAAAACCTCGGAGCGATTTTAGCCCCAAAGCGTCGTCAATTTGAGCAAAAAAATTACCTCTTGTATTTACTTTATATCTTACGGTTATTTAATCCCCGAATTGGATAATGTTGGAATTCGCGTGATTTTTATATTTTTTTCTTAAAGCTTTCTAGAAAATGGCGAAATTAAAAGCTCAGAATTTTTGCCATTGTCTTATTTTAAGCGAAAAGAAACAGGATAAGAGAAGAGTAAAATTTACGAAGCGATTGGAAAAACGAAAAGAAAGGAAAATAAACTCGAAAGAAAAATATGTGAATAAAAAAGAGTTTGGAAATTGAAATATTTTTCAGTAAATTTGACGACGCCTTTTATAAAAATCGGACTGAATGACCATAATAGTATTCCTCTCGAACAGTCCTAACTTTAGAGGGTTCTGGTCCTGCAGAAACACTTCCGCCACGAGTCCTTTCTATCATGGCTGCTCTAAAATATATATCATCTACTCAGCTCAATAAGGCCGGTCTTTCAGTCCGATTTTGTTGCAAACACCAACAGGTAACCTGTCCGTGAAGTTTTTGGTTAGAGCCTTTACTTTACTGAAATCCTAAAACGGGGTTGCAATGGAGCCTCACTTAACGACGACATGCATTTTATGTCATTTGACGAGTGGAAAAGAAAAAAATGACGGTCGGATTTTCCGAAAAAAATGGGTTTTTCTCAACCCTAGCGATGTCTTCAACCATGACGGACAATGATGGTAAGAGTTACAAAAAAGTCTCGAGCCACGTTTCAGTTCAATAAGAGAAACTGCGACTTTTGATATTTTTACTTTAAGTACAGCGAAGAATGAAGGTACGCACTGTAATTGGCTTTTTAAAGACTCGTAAAAGGAATTAAATTCGTCATTAGAGGCTCCACCGCGTCAGGGAAATGCGGTCCAGTTTTCCTTTATTTTTCAGATTTGCGAGAGTCCATTTGTTTAAAATTATCCGAAAGGTAAGGGAGAAAAGCAACCGCATTCCCTTTTTGGTACATCCGTGTTAAATACCTTATAGGCCGAAGAGACGGTAGCAAAGCCACCACCTTTCTTTCCTCTGCCGCCACCTGCTCAAAGAAAACATTTTATTTGAGACGTTACTATTAGTTGCCAAAGCGCGGTTTAATTTTAATTCTCATTGATGTTCCTGTTAAACTCATGCGTTAGACCAGCTTTTTCCGTTTGAGATTTAAAAGAAAATAGAATTAGAAGGCGATAGAACATCTATGGATGCTTAGACATTTTACCCTGTATAAGGCAGATACTGTCATGAATCCTGAACCCTTCTGCCGCTTACCACCTACATTATGAAAATAAAAGCCACTTAATTGTACTCTTTCGTGATATTCCATTAAACAATTACGCTGCACTCAAATATTGTACCGTATGCGTGAAGTTACTCTTGCACTCTTTTTTACTTTTTACTGGCCCCAAGAAGGCAGAATCCCTGCTCAGATCTTCCTTTAATAGCGGCTTCAACTTCATTATTATTGTACCTTTAGGCTCCGAATTTAAAAGTAAACCTTATGAAGGTTAAAATTATCGCGGTGTCTTTACCTTTTCCGCCAGCAGCAGCAGCAGGGTCAGCAGACTGTCCAGGATGGTCGGCAAAGATCTCCACCAAAAGTTTGTTCTGACCCTTCTTGAACTGGTCGACAACAGTGTCGTTCAAGGGATCTTTGTTCTTTTCCAGCCAGCCCGTGATGTTGTAGGATACCTGCAAGCGAGGATCGCGTGAGCACAGATGGGAAATTCTCCTGTCGTCCTGCAGCAGACAGAGCACTTACTGTTCCGGCGTAGTGGGCAATGGCGAAGTGGCCGGCCTGGCAACCCGGCTTGGGAGGAGCAGGTTTTCGGAAAGGAGCGGATTTCCCCAAGTGAGTGGAGTTTAGTTTGTCCTCAAAAGTCTTGTCCGTGGCCTTGGGGAACATAGATTCTTCTTCAAGGATGGACAAAATACCCATAGGCTGAAAGAAAAGGTTTCAACTTGTGGCGCTTTTCGTTGAAATCTCACATGAGTTAATTTAACCGATACGAGGTTTCTCAAAAATTTTAAGAAAATTATCTCCAATTTTTTTATTAAATGGGACAACGACAGTAAAACACAAAAGTAATAATTGAGTTTCTTACCCAAACGCCGTTTATGTTGGTAATTAAAGAAGCTTTTATTTTAAACCAAATCTGCTGTTTTCAAAACTTCCATGACATTATTAAGCAATATTTATTCTTTTCGTCTTTGAAGCAGCAGTTTTAGTGAAACTTAAACTATAAAAGCATTGAAATCTCTTAATTAAGGCGAGTTATTAAAAATTACAGTAAAGTTAATGAGAGGTTACACTCCCACGAGTTAATGTTTTTTAAAAGCTGATGTTATGGAAGAGGCAGTTCATGTTTGGCGGGAAAGACGCAGAGTTTGTTCTTCTAAAAAGCAACATAAATTGTGCAGGAAGTGTAAAACTGTGATTCGAAGCGAAGCGAGGGAAAAATAAGCACAGCGGTCTTGTTTGAATTTTTGCAAGCGAACATTACAGCAGCTGCCACCGAGGTTGGCCAAAGCAACTTTGCTGAGTCAGAGTAAAACTGAGAAGATCATAGTCTCAATATACCTTCTCAATCAATTCAATGGTAGCTACCAAATCCATGCCAAAATCAATGAAAGACCATTCAATTCCTTCACTCTGATATTCCTCTTGCTCCAGTACGAACATATGGTGGTTGAAGAATTGCTGGAGCTTTTCGTTCGTAAAGTTGATGCAGAGTTGTTCGAAACTATTGAACTACAATAATTCACTATTGGTAAAGCACATTCCACACTTCTCTTGTTGTTTAAAGAGCTTTGCGGGAAGGAAGGGCGGATTCACCGAAAGCCGTTTTGGAAAATCCGCCCGGGAGGGGGCAAAGGGTGGGAACGGTCGAACATGATCTCGTTTCCTCGAGTTTTTCCGATCGGTTTTGTCTGCATGTACCTATGAATTAGATATTAATTAGTGAACAGGAATGGCGTTCTGATGACACAAAGAGCACGACATCTTTAAACACACAGTGCACGACGAGAGAGCGTTAGAAGACATCCGAGAGGACCGCCTTTTTACCTTTTCAATCAACTCAATACAAGCAAGGAGGTCCATTCCGAAGTCAATGAAAGCCCATTCAATGCCTTCTTTTTGGTATTCTTCTTGCTCGAGAACAAACATGTGGTGATTGAAAAACTGCTGCAGCTTTTCGTTTGTGAAATTGATGCAAAGCTGCTCAAAACCATTGAACTGCACGAACACAAGAACAGACAAAATACACATGTTTGATGGAGACATGAACAATCACGACTGAATCTTCTGGAAGATCGTGACGACAACACGAACACTGGCTGCGGCACTGACAGATATAATTTGTAAAATCACAGAGACCGCACGTAATGAATCCATGTAACTCAAGTTACACTTTGATGAATGTACATAAACTAAATGATACCTAGGCCTACTTGGGAAAACAACAAGGGAAAGGGTTAGATTGATACAGAAGTGGAGGTTTGGATTTAGACAAAGACAACACAAAGACAACACAATGAAGGAGATGGTGAATCATAGGACTGCGAGAACTACCATTACATTTCATACCTTTGAGATGTAGAAAACCTTTCGTCCGGACTCGGAGGTCTGAGAGTTTCTAGATACGCAAATAGACAACATGACGAAGTACTTTCTAAAGTCTAACATTACTCTAACAGAGAGGCACGATCGAAGAGAACACCACGCGAGAGGGGATTACCTTTTCGATAAGTTCTATACAAGCAAGGAGATCCATTCCGAAATCAATAAATGTCCATTGAATACCCTCTCTCTTGTATTCTTCTTGCTCGAGAACGAACATGTGATGGTTGAAGAATTGTTGAAGTTTTTCATTTGTGAAATTGATGCAGAGTTGCTCAAAACCGTTAAACTAAATTTTGATGCGTTCCGGGGAAACGGAAACGGAAAAGGAAGAACAACAAAAAATTGCTGATTAGTTTGTTTGGAGTTGAAGGATTTATAACGAGGCAAAGTAGGCCAGACTTAACGAGAGCAGTTTAAATTCGAAAGAATCGATAAATAAATTTTTCAGAAAAAGCTTTGGACTGTGACCTGAAAGAAAATATTTTGTTTACGCGCCGCAGACGCCCTCAAGTTTTATCTGCCATCTTGGAAATGACCTTTAAAACAAGAATTAAATCATTAATGATTAAAAAGTACAACGGATGATGATTCCAAGGCGCCCTAAACCAGCTTCTAAAATTTTAAAAACTATTACTTCATTGAAATTTGGCTAATTCGAAAGCTTTTTTCTGGACCCTAATTTGACTACAAATAAGCAGACGAACTTACATCGAAAATTTCGAACCCGGCAATATCCAGTACACCGATGAAATGTTGTCTTTTTTGTTTCGTGTCCAGAGTTTCATTACACTTCTTCACGAGCCATTTGAACACCCTGTCGAACATGGCTTTGGACATGGCACCGACGGAGTAGTACACCTGAAATGGAAGCTCATGGTCAGAAGCAAGCAGAAGAGGGAAACCTGGAAAAGCTTTGGGCCCTTAAAAATCTCATACCTGGTCCTTGTTACGGCCCTGGGTGACGAACTCGTTACCGACTTTGATTCTCGGTTTCAACAAGTTTTTGTACAGTTCCTCGGTGGCGACACCCAAAAGCTTGGCGACGCGGTCACCTTCCTGAAATTTCATGAAGATTGCTTGTCAGTGTGCTTTGAAGAAAGAAATATGGCGGCTCTCGAGAGGCTCACCTCAGTGCCGTCAGCTTCGGCCTGTTCTTCGCGACCCCTTTGCTTGAATTTCATGCAACCCATGTGCATGACGGCGGCGGTGATCTTGTAGATGTCGTTCTTTTCCTCCTGAGTGAAGCCCAGGACGTCGAAGGCTTGCTGAAAGAGCATCGGAGAGTTTAGAAAGGCGATGGTTGCTTAATGAGTGATCGGCGCGGGTTACCGTCTCCTTCAGCGCCAAAACCAAAAACTAGTTAGGACAACACAACACAAAAGTTTACGAACTAACAACTTACATCGGTGACCAACATTTCTTCTCCGTCATCGACACCGGGTATCGCGGTTTTTCCTTGCGAGACGAAGTGATAGTCATTGATGTTATTGGATAGCAAACACATAGCTGAAGATAAACAATTTTCCATGACAGTCTGCTTTTAAAGGCTTTCGTCATGTTCTACTTTTATAACACACACTCAAAATAAGGGAAAGGATGAAAATCGACTGTTGCATTTCGTCGATTCCCTCAAAAAGAATTTAACAAAAATCGTCACAAAGATTTTTTAGTCTTTTTCCTACTAAAAAACTACTCTTAAAACGGGTTACACCAAATCTATGAAACGCAGTCGTTAGTTCCCACTTGAATTGGGTGGGTTTTCGACCGTGTCTTCGGTTTTGGTATTCCACAGGTCAGGAAAAATAATAACACCGACTTGTAGGAAGTGAAAATCAGGTTTCTGTCCCACAAGCCCAGTCCCGATTATAGTTTAAGAATTTCAACTTTCCCAAACTGTACCAGCCGAATGGGAAAGTTACGACAAAGGCTTTCTCGAGGCGGAATCGCTCTCCTCTATCGACTTACATCAGTAAGTGTCAATTCTTCACCATCATCTACATTGGGAATGGTGGTTTTGCCTTGGGACACGAAGGGGTAATCATGAATATCGTTTGAGAGCAAGCACATTTCTGTCGGAAGGAAAATTAAAAGGTTTTTAAATCATTTACGAAATTGATGCGTTTCGTAGAAATCATCGTTGGAAGCTGAAATTAATTTTTTCCCCCTCCATTAGGGGTTGTTGGGGGGTGCGATTGCGTTGGGGACTGGGGATGTTATTCTTCCCCGTACGAAAACGTACCTTTCAGTCCGGGAACAGATCCGGACATCATTTGGTAGAAAATGTGGTAAGATCTTTCCAGAGACTGTTGGGAGATGACACGGGCCTTCTCGAGCAGATCTGCAACCGGAAATTACAAATAAGTCCCTCAAAACTTGACGAAAGAACCGGATTTTAATTGTCGCTGATTTAAACACATACATGTTTCAATGTCAGCACCGGCGAGTTTACCAGAGGGGCCGAAGTGAATACGAATGAATTTACCCTAAACAAACGGAGCAAACAGTTTTAGAAAAACAATGTATTTTCTTCGAGTTTCCAATAAAAATGGAACTTACGAAACGGGAGGAGTTGTCATTACGGACGGTCTTGGCGTTACCGAAAGCTTCCAGTACTGGGTTGGTTTGTACGACTTGGTCCTCCAAGTTACCCTGGAAAAAGAAGGAGAAAAACGTTGGAAAGTTGTACTCTTCACGCACAAGGAAACATATGTATATAAAATCCGAGGTTATGTCCGTACGTATTCAATTCGACGAAGTTATCGCAACAAAGGATATTCGAAACACTAATGTGGATGAAATCTCACCCCCGATTACCATTAGAGGGTTATTTAATTTTTAATTTCTTATTTGTAATTTTATAGAGTAAATTTCTTTAGAGTGAATTAGTTTTTTAGTGATTGGATTTAATTCTTATACTTTTGCGAGGGGAAGTTCCTAATGAATTTATGAAGAAGCGCACCTTCTTGGAAGTTTCATCCTTCTTGGAGCTGGCACCGACAGTTGCGAAGTAGGCAATTACTTTCTTGGTGTTTTCTGTCTTCCCGGCACCAGACTCACCAGTGATCAACATGGATTGATTTTCACGGTCTGTAAAAGCCAAAGCAAAGGGTTAATGGGGGTTTCCTTTCGACTGCTACGGAAATGTTGTGACCGCACTCACTTGTCAACATGTTCACGTAGGCACCGTCAGAAATGGCGAAGATGTGGGGCGGGACTTCGCTCCTCCTCTTGCCTCTGTAAATCTTGGCGCATCTGTTGGTGTACACGGGGTACCTTTTGTAGGGGTTGATGGCGACGCAGAACAGGCCGGAGTATGTCTGCATTCATAAAATCAGAACAGTGAAGCTCGTGCAGAGCGGATTTCTCGAATATTAGTCAAGAAAAACACGTCAACGAAAAGCCCAAAAACTGTCTTTTACTGATTTCAGAACAGTTTTTAGGATACAAATCCTACAAGAGTACTTATATACTCCAATACTCAAATACTCTTGCAGAATCTGGAAATTAGATAATTACACATGTGAACAATGGGCACGAAGTACAAAGTGCCTGAAAAAAATACAAAAATTAAATCTTTGAAATATTTCATCGTCCTGATTTGAAACAAATCAAAGAAAAAACCAGTGGAAACCGGTGATAAAGTCTGTCCCAATGACTTTATACCGAATGAAGGTGCAATAAAGGGATTCTGGGTGAGAAAGTCTACAGAGTCTGTCTTGGTGAACTTTCGAAGACTTTCAGACTGTTCAGAAAGTTTGAGAGGGCGAAAAAAATGAAAATTCTCGGGAAAAGGGATTAAAGGTTCCAAAACATGAGGAAAGCAAATAATACTCTCTCTCTGGGACTTACGTAAATAAGCTTATGATAGTATCTCTGTTTAAGATTATACAAAACAGAGGCATCATTAAGATATGTTAAGTTGGACATATCTTCGCACTTCTCATACTTCGGTGGGTTTACTTGGGAAACCTGTTCCTTTTTGAAAGTTTTTTCCTGCCAAAACAACAAGGCGCATAATTAGATTAAAAATAAAAGTCAACAACTTACGTATATGAGTTTCAAATAATATCGGGATTTGAGATTGTGCAAAACGGCCGCTTCGTTCAAATAGGTCAAATCCGCCATATCTTCGACTTTTTCGAATTTCGGAGGGTTGACTTGAGCTATTTGATCCTTTGGAATTGTTTTTACCTGCCCACATACATTAAGCGATTTATTCTCTGAAATTCCACTTTTAGTACTTTTTTTGAATATTCAGGAAGATTTTTACATTTCGGATTAAATTTGTGTTGGTTTTGTGGAATTTTTGCACTCACCTCTCCTCCAGGAAGACCCACTGTGACCAGGTCTCCTTTCGTGGCTTTGATTTCACCCAGAAGGTAGCCCTCCGCCTGATCCGGCACCCAGCAAGCTTTCTTCCCATCGTAGGGCTTCGATTGATCGATTCGCTTTTGTTCGAGTGATACGTACAAGTAGGGAGTTGGATCGGGATCCTCTCCTTCCTGTTTCTCTACTTTCGGCATTTTCTACGTAAGCTTTTAACAACGGCAGAGGACTATCGGGCTTTTAATGAGGAGCTTTGTCAGACCCGAACCCTTCCTGAGGGAAAACAAAAACAAACTTAATACAAAAATGTAACACGATTTGGGCGGTTTCGTTGGACAAAATTTCCGGGGCTAAAGCCAATATCGAAAGTTAAATTTAGTCACAAGGTCGATAGCCTGGGGAGCCCAGCAGTGAAATTCATCTGAAGCCTAGCAGAAGAGCTGCTGACTTTTGAGGATTCGAGTTTTTCGAGGTTTAGGCATTGCCGATCTTTCGAGTAATACAAGGCGATTCCTTGAAAAGAATTTAACGCACGACATTGCTGAAAATTGAGTACTTGAATTGTTTCTCCTTTAAAAATATTTACGGGGAGACATGAATGTCGGAAAATCAGTAAAAAATATTTGGTTACGCCCTGGAGGAACGAAAATTATCCAATCCTCGATTTAAAATTATTTTGCATTTATTTTATTTCCAAACTGTAATGTTTTTAAAATTCATTTCGATTCCAAAAACCGCCAAAATATTAAAATTGAACCTAAAATTTTGTAGATATCAATTGGCCTCAAAGTACTTTACTTTCAAGTTAAAATTGTATTAAAAGTAAAAATATTTTCGTGATCAGTGAAATTCAGCGAAATTATTCAAAATTAAAATTCATTTTAGGAAGCAATTATTTTTATCGACCAAAATAATTATTCGAAAATCCAAATCTAATAAATTGCCCCACTGAAAGTGACCCTAAAATTTTGCAAAAAATATTTTGGCCTCAAAGCTCATCAATTCAACGTTTAAATTTAACTACGAATTTTCCATTTCAAAAAAAAGTTAACATCAAAAGCTCAAATATGTCTTCAAGTTTACAGAATTCAGCGAAATTAACCAAAATTAAAACAAAACGGGGTAAGAAAAACTCTTGGGAATGCAACTTTAAATAAAACTCGTTTTGGGAATCTTTGAGCTTTCGTTGGGGCTCTTGGTTTATGTTTTCGTCTTCACAACCTTCTTTAGGAATTGGTTTTATTCGAAAATGACTAATGGCTGCTGAGACGGGGGAGGGGCGAGAGGGGAGGGAACTACGTCAGCTGTTGCGGGGGGAGGCCGGAGAGGGGGTGGAAAAATGATCCTAAGTGAAAATAATTGAGTGAAAGTTCATTTCGAAGTGTTAGCCGCGAAAAATGGAAGAAAATTAGAAAGAAAATTTTCTCATCGAAAGATCGGTTTAACCGTTTTTTATTTGGGGACGTCTGACGAAACCGTTACAAAAGATGACTAAAGATGGCGGCGGTTCTCAAATTCCGATGCGCCACAAACAAACGATATCCAGATTCTAAAAATTTCGACCGTTTTCGCGTAGGAAGGGAAATCGGTCGAATTCGAGAAAAGATTTTTTCTTATACAAACGGAGCTCCACCAACTCATTCACTCAAATTATCACTTTTATCACTAGGGTCGTCCCTCCGACCTTTTCCGACCGCACAAATTGTTCACCCAAACCTTTCGACACACTTTCCGTTCCGATCTCCTCAGAAACGGTCACATGGACGAAGGCCTGAAGGAAAATACAATACGTGCTCGAAACTTACGTTTGAAAGGCAGTCTGTCATGCGGACGATGGCAGATAACCAATATAAATATCTGCAACGTGATCCGGAGTTGTAAGAACAATTCGGATTGGCCGCGGCCATTGTCCAATGACAAGGGCCCTTACAAAGTGGTTCGGTCTACCATTTTAGGCGGAGCGAGGTCAAAATGCAGGAGGGGATCTCGAAATAGTCGTGGAGAAGACGGTGGAAGAGGAACATCGGAGTGTCTCAAGAAACGTCATTCATTCCGACCTTGATCTCCTAAAATATTTGTCTTTTCCTTCGAAATTGGGACAATGAACTTATTTTACTTATTTTTCGAAAACTTTCGACCGCTTTCTTTGGAGTGAATCGATTAATTGATAATCAATGGATGTGATTTTCTAAGCTCCTTGATCTTGGCTTTTCTCATTTGAATGTTTTTTTTCATTTCGGGGACTCATGTTAATGTTTAGAATTTTCCAGTCATTAATTTTAATAATCCCACACAGTCTTTTTAATAGATAATTCAAGTTCTCACCTTAATAGAAATGGCCTGAGATTGTGGTTTCAAAAGTCTTGTGAATTTTCTTTTCAGTTTTTTTTATTTCTTTGAAAGCCGCCCAACCTTTGCCTGCTTTTTATTTCTTCGTTTATTTTCCTCTTCTTTCCGTTCTTTATTTTTTCCGTCTTTTCTTCCCAATTTTTTCCTCTTTTCCTACCTTTGCTTTTTTATTTAAGTTACTTTTAATTTTTTCTTCTTTCGTTCCTTTATTTTCTATGTATTTTTTTACTCTTTCTTCATTTTATCGTATTTTTTCGTATTCCTTTGTTTTGTTTCTTTTAGCGCAGCTAAGTCTCAGCAAATTACTTAATCAGTTTAAATTATTTAAATTAAAAATTTGTAACGTGTAAACTTTCAGATTTAGATTTAGTTAATAAGGAAAAATGTCGAATTGTATGAAAGCTGTAAACTTCCATTGGCGAAGTTATTTGAAACCTTTGAGGGGAGGAGCACCGAACTGCATTTGCGACCACTTTCTCGAGACGGCAGTTTTTCTGTCCGAGCAGAATTTTTTCGCTGTGAAGCAGATACAGAAATAATTTTTCTGGGCCAACTGTAATAAAATTCCCTCCAACAGATTAACCCACTCAGCTGTTTCCCATGCTCTGCGCCGCAATGTTTGGCTTCTCTTGCGAAGTCCTCGAGAATAAATAAACGCGATGGACGCCCGAAAAAATTGAGAATCGGAAAGAAGGGATGACTGATTGAAAACATTTTTTGTCAAAACTGCCCTGATTTCTGGGTCGTCTTTTTCTTCTTGCAAACATTTCGCCAACACAGTGGGTTCCAAAAGAATTAGGTGAAGGACTAAAAGAACTCGGAGGGAAATGAATGAAGACGGTGCTGAAAGAAGTCAGCGAAACGTTTTAAAGGAAAGGAAAGTCGTCGAAGCATGAGAAAGCATAAATTATCTGTGGTTATTAGCATGAAGGAAGTTGATCCGACAAGAAAGAATAACCAGCCAAAAACGAAGCGTGTGCAGTAAGAAATGGGATGAATTAATGCAAATCCGAAAATCCCTTTTTTATTTTTTTTTAAATTTTTTTCTGTGCCCTTACGTTTCTTAAATTGTGAATTGCGCTTTAATTATTTCTTTTTAAAGCTCAAGGGCGAAAGAAGCCTATACATATTGTATGATATAATATTATTAAAATTATAAAACATTGTCAGTATTTGGAACGATTTCTTTAATTAATTTTGAAAGGAAAAAAATGGCAGGGAATTTTCTAAAAATTTCACCATATTTTCTATTTAATTTTACAGCTTAAAATGTCTGGGAAGTTTTTAAAGGAATTTATTGGGAATTTATTAAAAATGTAGCAAAGAGAGCCCTATAATTGAATAAGCCATTGTCTGGGGCCCCGAATAGAAAAGGAAGAGCGGACGCGGTGGGACAATAAGTGTTGGTGTGATTTCATGGCGAACGCGTAGCCCATGTCCATTGTGAGTGTGTCGAAGGAATTGAAAATCCGTTCGAAGCGTTCGAGGATGTATTAAATAAGAGGCGAGACTAAAAATAGAAGCACGAACAGCGAACTCAATAAATTCCATCTGCATGATTTCAAGTTTTCACTTGCGACTTTTTAGCCCGTTAAGTCCGTTACACGGGATTTTTCTCGGGGCCCCCAAAAAATTTTCTTAATGACGTTTTCCCATTACTTATTTTAATTAACTGTCAAACGGTTTTCAAATAACCTATATTTCACACATGTAAGTTAAAAATGGGATTTGAATAAAACAGGTTAACCTTTAAAATTTTTAAATTGAATTTATGAACATTTATAAGAGAAAAATTAATATAATTTAATTTAGTCAGAAATTTAAACAGCTAATTTTCAACATAAGTGATACAAAAACGTTATTATTATAAGATAAATAAATGAATAACCGTATTTATTTTGCAAAAATCCATTATGAAGCAAATTTACCGTTTCAAAACTATGAAAGTGAAAAAATTAAATAACTTTACTATGAGAAATGACAATTTTTTATTAAAAAATGAATTTTAGACATGTTTTAAGAAAATGCCTTTATTAATCTTAAACAATGAAAAAAATATAGGACCTGAAACTCTAAAATGGGTGAAATTTCACCCCTGAAATTAAAATTAAATTAACCGTTAGCGTAAAAAAGAGCTCAGATTTCTCAAAGTTTCAATGGGAAAAAGAAAATCATTGGCTCCTGGCGCTGCGGACTAAAACAACCAATACTTTTCATTGTATAAATAATCTTCAGATCCTTTAATTTTTAAACGGTTTTATTATTATTCGAGATTTCATCCGCTTGCTCGGCAGCCGTATTTCTTGCGCTTTTGCGACATCCTCGCCCTCTGAATAAATCGTTTCATTTGTTCATTAGAAACGAAGAGAATTTATTAAAACTGGTTTTGAATTTCGCTTTTGGGTTGACCGATTCTCAAATTGAGAGGTCGGCACGTATAGGAAAAGCTATTCTGTGATTTTTCACGGTGATCGAAGTGCAGAGCCACCGACAGCTTCGATTTTGCTTCGGCCTTCAAAATCTATTTCGTAATCTAAGCGAAATGTTAGCTCGCACTTACGTAACCTTTACATGGCCGGCCGGACGATGAGAGTGGGAATTCCTCAGATAAGAGGGCACTCATTGCATCGTTTTCTCGAGATCTGGCGGAGGAAACGGCAATTTTCTGGCCGTATTTTCCCGTGGTCGTTCGCTGGTGTGCTCATGTGGGAGCCACTGACTCGGGTGGAGTGCTGACGGGTGCTGACGGGTGCTGACGACACCCTCTTCAAAAAAAATTTCACTCAAAAATTTGACGATTGCTTATTTTCAGAATTATCGCAGGTTATGTTCACAAATTTGTGACATTCTTTACCAATTACATCAGTGTGAGCAACGCCGCCTTCCCCCGTCAAGCAATTCTAAAATTTAATATATTTTTATTGTTTTAAAATTAATTGTAATATTATGGTGGTTTAGACATTTCTTGTCAGTTGTATCGAAAGAACTACCAAATTTCTCAAAAAAATTCCAAGTAAATTCGTTATTCTATTTTTCTCTCTCTTTCTTATTCCCTTCTCCTCATTTTTTTTCACTTCTTATATTTATTGTTTTCTCCTTTTTCATTTATTTTTGTTATATTTTTATTCTCCTCTTTTTCTTATTCTTATTTTTTTCTCGTATTTATTTATCTCTTTTGTCTTTTATTGTCATTCTCTTTTTTCTCTCCTTCTTTCTTTATTATCTTATTTTTATTGTTTTCTCTTTTTCTTTAGTTTTGTTATCTTCCTTTTCTCTTATAGTTATTGTCTATTGTTTTTCTTTATTGTCTTCTCTTTTTCTTCTATTCTTCTTAATTTCTTCTTATTTATGTTTGCTTTTATGTTTAATATGTTTTTCTTTACTTGTTGGTTTTCTTTTTTCATTAAAATTAATAAAAGGAACCTTCAATTTTTAAAAATTTTACTTTTTCTAGTATGTTTTATATAAATAGATAATCTTTCTGAATTTTTGTAGATTAAATCGAAAAGCTCTAATTATTCAGTTAATTATCAAAAATTAATTAATTAACAAAAATAAACCCGTGACCCTAACGTAGGGGCCGGTCCAGAAAAGTAGAAGAAGAATTAATCATTTTCTAAGATTTCATCTCATTATTTCATCTTTCATTCGAAATGATTTCTAGAAAAAAGGAATTAAAAGAAACTTTCCAAATTGTGCCATAATATTATATTTGCATATATTATTTTAAAGACAGGTTTTAAACAAAACTACATTTTTTTAATAATTTGTACTTAAGTTTACACAAAATGCTGATTCAGCCTAATTCCTTGAAGCGATTGTAAACCGTCTCCTGCAGAGTGTGAAAGTTACCTGAAAACAAAAGGCGAAATATTAAGTGTTGCACTGATTGATAACTTCTTTCGTTTATATATTCTTGTCCGCAAAATGGTTTTCGAAATCCCCTTAATACCAACTAGTAACAGTTTGTAACATTTCCATTTCCTACTAACCTTTGATTTAGGCCATAACACCCACAAGTTGAGGCTGAACGTTGCTGACGAGGCGACCAAACATAACCTGTTGGGCAAAAAAATTGTATTTTAGTTCTTCAAAGAAATGATTCTTAGGTGTTCGGAAACAGATACATTAGAAACGATAACACATTCATAAAAACAATCGATAAAATATTTAAAAAATATTGTTACCGATTTGATAATAATATTTGTTAAATATTGTTTAATATTGTTATAAATAATAGTAATATATGAACCAATGAGGACGAATATAAATCGTTATCAATCCTTGCTAAGGTGTTGCACAATAAATATTATATAAAGGCAAAAAATTACAAATAACTCTGACCTCTTCATTCACGAATTCAGACCCAACTTTGACGCAGGGCTTGAGGAGGTTCTCATACAAATCGCAGGAGTCAATAGTGAGGGCTTTGCAGATTTCCTATAAAACCAATTATTATTAGTGTAGTAATAATACATGAATTCATGAATTAATAAATCATAAAAAATAGTTACTTCATTGACGAATTCAGCACCAACTTTAACGCAGGGCTTCAGGAGATTTTCATAAAGATCATTGGAATCAACGCTGAGAGCTTTACAGATTTCCTATAAAAAATATTAATTTTATTCAGCCGAAAAATTCATGTCTTAATAATTAGCAATAGCAGGATTGCTTACTTCACTGACGAATTCAGCACCAACTTTGACGCAGGGTTTCAAGAGATTCTCATACAAGTCAATGGAGTCAATGGGGAGGGCCTTGCAGATTTCCTAGAAACAGATATTATTATTAGAGCTGTTGGAAATTTGTCAGATTCACAACATAGTTACAAAGTAATCCTTACTTCATTGACGAATTCAGCACCAACTTTGACGCAGGGTTTCAAGAGATTCTCATACAAATCGCTGGAGTCGATGGGGAGGGCTTTGCAGATTTCCTACAAAATCAAATTATTATTAGTACAGTAATAATACATGAATTCATAAATTAATAATTCATAAATAATAATTACTTCATTGACAAATTCAGCACCAACTTTAACGCAGGGCTTCAGGAGGTTCTCATACAAATCGCTGGAGTCGACGGAGAGGGCTTTGCAGACTTCCTACAAAAATAAAATATTATTGGATGTCTTTTAACTTCCTTAATAAATATTTAATAGGGTAAATAGTAATTCTTACTTTGTTGACGAATTCAGCTCCGACTTTGACACGGGGTTTCATGAGGTTCTCATACAAATCGGAGGAGTCAACATTCAGGGCTTTGCAGATTTCCTACAAAATCAAATTTTTATTAGTACAGTAATAATACATGAATTCATAAATTAATAAATCATAAAAAATAGTTACTTCATTGACGAATTCAGCACCAACTTTAACGCAGGGCTTGAGGAGGTTCTCATACAAATCGCTGGAGTCGATGGGGAGGGCTTTGCAGATTTCCTATAAAAAATATTAATTTTATTCAGCCGAAAAATTCATGTCTTAATAATTAGCAATAGCAGGATTGCTTACTTCACTGACGAATTCAGCACCAACTTTGACGCAGGGTTTCAAGAGATTCTCATACAAGTCAATGGAGTCAATGGGGAGGGCCTTGCAGATTTCCTAGAAACAGATATTATTATTAGAGCTGTTGGAAATTTGTCAGATTCACAACATAGTTACAAAGTAATCCTTACTTCATTGACGAATTCAGCACCAACTTTGACGCAGGGTTTCAAGAGATTCTCATACAAATCGCTGGAGTCGATGGGGAGGGCTTTGCAGATTTCCTACAAAATCAAATTATTATTAGTACAGTAATAATACATGAATTCATAAATTAATAATTCATAAATAATAATTACTTCATTGACAAATTCAGCACCAACTTTGACGCAGGGTTTCAAGAGATTCTCATACAAATCGCTGGAGTCGATGGGGAGGGCTTTGCAGATTTCCTGGAAAGAGAAATTATTTTACCATATCTGTCAAATTCACGCAAGGCAGCAGCCTGATTCTCATTCCGTATTAAGTCTCACTTCATTGACGAATTCAGCACCAACTTTGACGCAGGGCTTCAGGAGATTTTCATACA
This sequence comes from Brueelia nebulosa, assembly GCA_028293925.1. Lineage (NCBI taxonomy): Eukaryota > Metazoa > Arthropoda > Insecta > Psocodea > Philopteridae > Brueelia > Brueelia nebulosa. The sequence goes on from JAQIBA010000080.1 coordinate 281,294, forward strand.
AATCGCTGGAGTCGATGGGGAGGGCTTTGCAGATTTCCTATAAAAACAATTATTATTAGTGTAGTAATAATACATGAATTCATAAATTAATAAATCATAAAAAATAGTTACTTCATTGACGAATTCAGCACCAACTTTAACGCAGGGTTTCAAGAGATTCTCATACAAATCGCTGGAGTCGATGGGGAGGGCTTTGCAGATTTCCTACAAAATCAAATTATTATTAGTCCAGTAATAATACATGAATTCATAAATTAATAATTCATAAATAATAATTACTTCATTGACGAATTCAGCACCAACTTTAACGCAGGGCTTCAGGAGGTTCTCATACAAATCGCTGGAGTCGACGGAGAGGGCTTTGCAGATTTCCTGCGTACATAAAATATTATTGGATGTCCTTAAACTTCCTTAATAAAAATTTAATAGGGTAAATAGTAATTCTTACTTCGTTGACGAATTCAGCTCCGACTTTGACACGGGGTTTCATGAGGTTCTCATACAAATCGCTGGAGTCGACGGAGAGGGCTTTGCAGACTTCCTACAAAATCAAATTTTTATTAGTACAGTAATAATACATGAATTCATAAATTAATAAATCATAAAAAATAGTTACTTCATTGACGAATTCAGCACCAACTTTAACGCAGGGCTTGAGGAGGTTCTCATACAAATCGCTGGAGTCGATGGGGAGGGCTTTGCAGATTTCCTATAAAAAATATTAATTTTATTCAGCCGAAAAATTCATGTCTTAATAATTAGCAATAGCAGGATTGCTTACTTCACTGACGAATTCAGCACCAACTTTGACGCAGGGTTTCAAGAGATTCTCATACAAGTCAATGGAGTCAATGGGGAGGGCCTTGCAGATTTCCTAGAAACAGATATTATTATTAGAGCTGTTGGAAATTTGTCAGATTCACAACATAGTTACAAAGTAATCCTTACTTCATTGACGAATTCAGCACCAACTTTGACGCAGGGTTTCAAGAGATTCTCATACAAATCGCTGGAGTCGATGGGGAGGGCTTTGCAGATTTCCTACAAAATCAAATTATTATTAGTACAGTAATAATACATGAATTCATAAATTAATAATTCATAAATAATAATTACTTCATTGACAAATTCAGCACCAACTTTGACGCAGGGTTTCAAGAGATTCTCATACAAATCGCTGGAGTCGATGGGGAGGGCTTTGCAGATTTCCTGGAAAGAGAAATTATTTTACCATATCTGTCAAATTCACGCAAGGCAGCAGCCTGATTCTCATTCCGTATTAAGTCTCACTTCATTGACGAATTCAGCACCAACTTTGACGCAGGGCTTCAGGAGATTTTCATACAAATCGGAGGAGTCA